>PVJH01002632.1:0-110723 GCA_004026705.1 Nesogale talazaci | reverse complement strand
TTTTTTCACGCAGTCCCACGAAAGCAGGCTTTGGGCTAATCCATGAGAAGAACTGTACTTCATTTATGGAATTCTGGTTGAGCTTTTATATAGAAAACCAGATTGTCCAGGCTCCTTCTCTGCTGCACTCAACACCAAGTCTTCTCTCTGGCTAACCTGTGCTCCACACCCTGCCCCTACCCACCAGCTGCCACTTCCCAGGAAGAGACTATATTCTATCATCCCTGAGCAAAAGCCAGCCTCTCCTTTGCACGAGGCACACCACCCCCTGTCTTCCACCACCTCCTCTCTTCTGGGCCTCTTCCCCATTCCTCAAACATGTCAGGAGGTTCCCACCTCAGGCCTTTACAGCTGCTGTTTTCACAAGCTGGAACACGTGTCCCCAACACCCTCTTCTCCTTCTCTTGGGACCCTTTCCCTGGACCCCCTTGATTATAACCACAAACCAAGCCTCTTGCACCCTCTTTCTCGCTTTCTTTCTCTGAGCACTGACAATGGTATGTTTCTTCCTATCTGTATCCTCACCAGTGCAGGGATTTCTGCCGTGTTGTTCATTAACGTTCAATGAATGAATAAATGGAGTGAAATGCCGATTCGCTAATATAAGCAACACTCAAAAGAAAGAAAAGCCTGTTTTCCTAAATACAGGTGGCTCTAGCAGCTGTATTTAAAAATAAAATAATATGTTTCAATTCATAGTTTCAAGGTCGCTCCTCGTATCTTGAAAAAGATTAGAAGATTTTGCTCTTAGAGCAAGCGAGTTCATAATGCTATCATTTTGCCACATGTATCAACTCTTTCATAGGAAAATAACAAAGCAAAGCAAAACAGGGAGACAAGGCTGCAGTCCCTCCTTCTCCTGTCCTGTCTAATCACCTCTCCTGAGGCCTCACATTCCACTGTGGAAAGCTAACATTAGCTGACATATAACACTCATTCATAGGCTTCTTATGTTTGGTATGTGTGACCAAATGCCCTTCAATATGTTCCATACTAATATTACATGACCATGAGTGAATCACCTGGTATAAATTTCTATGGGACATCTTAAGTAAACACCTCTTTAGTTTGTTATGTCTATGCATATTTAGAATGTGTTTGCATTATCCAATTTCACATGTACTATTTACCTGGTGAAAATATTTATCTTTCTGACACTCTATTTTATCCTATGGATAAATCCCCATATGTTTTATAAGAAGCATAACATTTGTCCTCTAAATCATCCAAATGCATGATGTATTTATCATTTTTTATGAGGTGCTTCACTAGAGTTGGGCATTACTCAGTCACCCACTTTTGCTTGTTTGCTGTCTGCCTTTCCTCTCAGAACACTTGAAAAGACGCAGAGAGTCTCCAGCCGGAGAATGTGCGTGAGGAGGAGAGGACTGTCTCGGGCTTTTTCTAAGGAGAATGGCTGCATGGAAGGAACTCCTAGAACTCCTCATGAACTCTCATGAACATCTCATGAACTCCTAGAAAGTGTTCTCTGTTTCTTCCCAAAAGAGACCTGCTCTGTTGGGGACTGACTAACTCTGTTGCATAAACTGCAGCATTCGCCTTTCTATTGTAATTCCCATCAGTGAAGGAACTCAACTGAAGGGTTTAAAGACCTCCCCTTTTGTTCTTAAATTTTAAGTTTAAAACACTAAAATTGGGAACAGCACCAGGTGAATACTTTGATTACATTTTATCCCCTGTTCCGTCAACATCTTATGGGAGTTTGAGAGATAATTCTGTTCCTGTGTCTTTCTTAGGGAAGCTAACGTAGTTGACCTACCAGAGGTCAGTATCTCCAAGTAGTTTGCCGGTTTGTTTGCAGACTAGTGTTATTATTTGATTAGGTGCTTAATTTTTTTCATTAAAATCTTTACCAAGGCTAAGTGGCAATTTCATGTTGGCAAAATAAAGCAGTGGAAACCTCTATGGGATGTGCATCATCTGAAGGGAGACGTTGCAGATGCCATTCTCTGGGGCTGCAGCTTCGTGTTCTAGTGCCTTTAGCTCATGTGAACCTCTCTCCTTGGTGGTTTGGGCCAGAGCTTCTCTCCTATCCTTGGTTATCCAAGGATAAAGAAGCCCATTCAATTACCATAAAAATTGAACGTGTTAGATTTGTTTGGAATCCAAAGATTTTTTTTCTGATGCATTCCCTGTCTTAAAAAATATATATTAGGGCTGAGCCCCGGTGGCGTAGTGGTTGTGCGCGGGAGTGCGGCCCACTGGGACGGAGGTTCAATTCCAGCTGTGGGGCTGGGCCTCCTACTCCCACCACCGGAGAGCAGTGATGCCCCCCCCCCCCAAAAAAAAAAGAAACAACAAAAAATATATATATTTAGGATTCATTGAGATCTATATTTAGGATATATATTTAGGTTATATTATATATATCTTAAATATAAAAATATATTTATTCTTATTGTTTACTATCTATGGACTCACAAGAAGTTGTCAAAATAGAACCTGTGCCCCCTTTGGCCAACTTCCCCCTGAGGAAACATCCTACAGTACTTTTATAAACTTCTTCATTGTGAATTGGGTACAGGTTTTCAGAGCAGGTCATTTTTTCCACTCAATGATTCATGCGTACCATGTTTCCTCTCATTGACTGCAGTCCCCACAATGTGACCCCACGGATGCCAGTTTCCTCACTTGGGGTCCTATTTCCAGGCCCTCTTCTTTCTTAATCATGCTGCGTTTTCACCGTGGGTAACATGCCCTCCCAATCTCAAAGGGTTGATCATCCGAACCTGTCTCCAGTACTCCAACCTGCGAGGTCAGCAGTTCAAAAGCACCAACTGCTCCTGGAGAGAAAGATGAGGCTTTTTACTTCTACACGTTGACAGTCTCACAAACCCACAGGACCAGTTCTACTATGTTCCAGAGAGTTACTGTGGCAGTCATGTACTCTTGTGTCAATTGCAGGATGAAGAGGGTAGGGGTGGAGTCTTGCCTGTCAATCTGGAGATAGCCAATGAGACCTCTGTGGGGTATGGCTTTCTCCCGAGAATTCCAGGAAATCTTGTGACTTTCCCCACATGGGTGTAAGAGACTTAGAACTCAGTCCCTTGGAGACGCTCTACTGACAAGACACAAGGCAGACTCCCTGTGAGACATCCAGAGGAGAAGCCACATGGACTTACCCTGATGGAAACAGACCTCTGAAGCCAGAAAAGTCACATAGATACTCCTGCCAGTGTGAAGATGCTTGAGAAGCCATAGAGCCACCCCTGCCAGCGCTGAGATGCTTTTACCACCACTGGATACACAAGACTTTGTATTCACTGGCCGGTGATTGTCCTAGCGTCATTGCAGGTGTCTGGTGAATTTGAAGAAGACTTAGAAACTGGCATCAGACATATGAGCTAAGATCAGACTTCTGGGTTTGGACTAGATTGGGTTGGGGTGTTTTCTCAACGTTCCACTGCTCTTGTATGTAAACTTCTCCCTTATGTACATATGCATGTTTATGAATTTGTTTCTCTAGTCTACCCAGGCTAAGAGTTACTATGAGTTAGAACCTGCTCGATGGCAGGGAGAGAGGGAGAAGTGAGTGAGTGAGTGAGTGACATTCCTGAGATAAGGTAGTTGTAAAGATAGAAAATCAAGCTCCACTGATTGTTTCCTCAAATCAGAGACCAAGGACTCGGAAGGTTGTCCCAAGATCTCAGTCTCAGCACTCTCTATTTCCATCTGGCTTAATCATCACAACTGTAATTTGACAATCAGCAAGAGAGATCAAGCAAAAGCAGTGAGCAAAGATGTCTGTTTTTTGGGAAACTTGCTCTTTCTGCTGCACTTCTCTGAACACAGTGTGTGTTAGCTGCGAAGCCATCCTGGAGAACTGCACTTTGGGGAGTTTGTCAAGAAAAATCGTTTGTGGGCTCCTGGATATCTTAGAACAGGCTCCAAAGAGTGTGAGAACCACATGTCACAAGTGTCATCTATCACCTAATTTTTCTCTTGTTTTGAATTTTATAGCCAAGTGTTTTATAGTCTATTAGTTTCTCTTAAAGTTGTAGTTATATATATATATATATGTGTGTGTGTGTGTGTGTGTGTGTGTGTGTGTGTGTGTGTGTGTAATAGAATAGAATAGAATAAAGAAAGGCATTCTTTCTGAGAAGATGGATTTTACCTTGTCAGATGGGCTGCTTTAGAAAAAATAAAATTGATTTAAAAGTAACCTTGTTTCCTTTTAAATTTTTGTGTCTCTTTGGATTTGAGTCAGAGCACCTTTAACCTGTCTGTTCTCTAGGAATGATTCAGTCTCTTGTCTCATTTTGGCTCGTAATCCCTTGAGTAGTTTACTCCTGACTTCAGCATCAGACATAATTCCAAAATAATGACAAGAGAATAATTTTTAAAAGTATTTTCTCTCTTCCTTCTCTCGTTTCTTTCTCCCTCCAGACAGGCCCCAACCATCTCCCAAATTCTCTGTTCTTAAAGCAACTTGCTCTCTTTCCTGGACACCATGTCTATTTGCTGCCCCAGAAAGAGGCCCAGAGAAACTGGCCAAGAAGTACATCAAATGTCTGCCTCCTCTAGGCCACAAAGTTCCTCATGAATAAGGGTTCTGGAGCATGTGGTCAGGCTAACTGTTTTTCAAGGCTCTCTGTTTCTCTCAGTATATATAAATATAATTAGGTTTATATATGTGTGTATAGTCAAACATATACAATACATGTACATTATATTTATTGGTGATGTAATGGGCTTCAGATAGAGCCACTAGCCACAAGGTCAGCAGTTTGAACCCACTAGGGGCTACATGGGAAAGAAGATGAGGATTCTGTCCTTGGAAAGATTTAAAGTCTTAGAAACCCAAAGTAGGAGTTGTACTTGGTCCTGTAGGGGGTCACTATGAGTGGGAAGTAGCTTAGTAGCAGTGAATTATATATAAATAAATGCATATATATGTGTATGTATACATGTATGCAAATGCACATTTATGATATATGGGCGGGCAGATGTAGTGGTGCTTCTGTGGCAAAATCCTTGCCTTTGAAGAGAGAGCTGGGCTTAATTTCCATTCACTGCAACTCAAGCACAAGCACCACTTGTCTGTCCATGGAGGTCTTGGTGCTGCTAGGATGCTGAACAGATTTCAGCTGAGACATGCTAGAAAATAAGACCCAGATACTTCTAGCAATCAGACAGTGAAGAATGAGGCCTCACCTGGATCCAATCCAATGTAAGAGGTAGTCAAGAGGGGGAGCCAATCCAATGACAGTTAACAACTGTACAGTAACACACACACATATTACATGAGTCAGAATCAACTCAGTGCCTGGCAATAGATTTGATTTGCTTCGTGTACATACAAGTACATACATATTTGCAGATCAGTGAAAAGGACTTCTGAGAGGTCAACATTTTGAGGAGTACTAAATGGAATTTAAAGACAATGCAGAAGTAAGTGAGATATGAGAACGTCCAGAGTGAAAGAGGAGCCTTGGTGCTGCACTGGCTAAGCATGTGTCTGTTAACTGCAAGACGGATGATTGGACGCAAACAATGTCTTTTCTGAGACAGACAGAGGCTGGGATAAGCTCCCTTAAAGATTTCATCCTACAAAAACATGGAGGACAGTTCTGTCATATTGGTCATAGAGTCATAATGAATTGAAAATGGATTTAATTACCATCTAAGAACAAGAGAGTTAAATAAACCTTTTTGATTAACACTGTATTATCTATTTATTTTATTTTTGGAGGGATAATTACTGCCCTGGTGGGAGTAGCCTTGCTCCTAGAGAGCTGCTGCTGGATATGAACTGTCAACCCTGTGGCCGTATCCCTGTACTCAACCACTATGCCACCAGGGCTCAGCCCATAACACTGTATTATCAAAATAAGTTAAGGAGAGAAAATGCTTCCTTTTAAAATTATTAGGATCATTTCTACAAGCAGTTAAAGACCTATCAGCTATCATGATACTATTAACATAAGAGAATGCCGGAGAGCTCTATCTTAATAATAATACATATTCATAAACTGGTAATTTTTATAATTCTCCCTTGTAAGTGATACCTCTGCCAATCCAAATGGGAGCATCTGATAAAATAAATATCTCTCTTTTTAGATATTAGACATAATTAATTTGCCAGTTGCCTTAAATTTTAAGCCTTATGGTTATTAGAAATCACTAGCACTTAGATATCCAATGGAAAATGAATGAGGTTTCCAATATCTCTCCTTTTTCCTGGAAAATATTTCCATTATCACTATCTTCAGCAAATTTGATAAAAATCACTTCCCCTTTTAGGGCTGAGTTAGGGGAACTAAAGACCTGTCTGATTCAGGGCAATTTCAACCTCCACCTGGAGACTGGTGAAACAGTGAGTGGAGGCTTAAGAGAAAAGTGGGGGTGAGGAAAGGTCTCCAGGAAAGTGGGCAGAAGAAAGAGCTCAGGCCCCTGTGACAAATAGCACTGGAGCAGCTGCTGACCAGAGCTGTGACCTTCTTTATTGCATGGGGAGGAGAGCTGGCCAATGACGGGAAAGATGGACAACCACATCCTCCCTTGGGGACAAGGTATAAAGATCAAGGGATCTGTGAAGATGATGATGACAGTGATAATGACCACAGCAGTCGCCAGAGTGACACCACTGGGAAGGGGAGAGAAAGCACAGCCACCAGGAAATGGCCATTGTTCAGTAGCAGGAATGTCTTCCCAAGATTTCCAGTTCTCCTCAAATGGAACTGCTTCTCTTCCCATCACAATCTGTGGATTGTGAAGCTGGGATATGCACTTGCAATTCAAGCATTTCTTTTAAGATACTTTATGTGGGAGATGAGAAGTAGCTATGCATTGTCATCTCTTTTCCCCTGTGAAAAGAAATCTTCTCTGAGTTAAATCAACAACCACAAAACGGAATCTACAGGTAAAAGGAGACCTTCCTAGGTAGGGCGACCAGTTTGTGACCTATTGCTAACTTCAATTTGGACCATTCGAGCCCAGGGACAGCACAGAACGGCCTGACCATCTGCTTTGTGGAGATGAGAGTCAAAATGAAGACCAACAGAAAAGTCGAATGTACTGCCATTGAGTTGATGGGCATTCATGGCAATCCTGTTTAACCACCCTGGTAGGTTTCTGAGACTTTAATTCTTTATGGGAGTAGAAAGTCTCCTCTTTTCCCCAGAGAGCTGGCTGGTGCTTTCAAACTTCTGACCTTTCAGTTAGTAGTCCAACAGGTAAACATACACGCACCCTCTATGAGGCAATGTTACACTGTAGCACAGAGGTCAGGATGAATTGGAATTGACTTGATCACAACAGGTACAGGGTAGGCGGTTATGACCATAATGCAAACCTTATTCTGTGTAAAAGAAATGTCCAGTCTGCAAGCATGCTCACTCTTCACTGTGCAAGGGGTCATAGGAAACAGATGTCCTGGACATTGTTCAATCTCACATTCTCCCTCTCTCCCTGTCATCTTCACTTCCAATCATAAATTAATTACACTACTGGCACATTTTATCATGAATTTCATCCATGTCCATGTACAGTCAATCCATTTGCATGCATATTCTTTGATATATGTCATTTCTCAAAGGGAAAAACTAAAGGTTTCACCATGAAATGAGGAAAAATGTGGACAATCGGGTTTCCACGGTTAGCACCATGATTATTTTTACCCCCAAAGAGGTCAGGTCTGTGGATTACAAAATTTTGGGGAAGGGTTTTATTATTTTGGATAATATAAACAACAATCATCATAATGAAAGTGGGTAAACCTTCTTCTTTGGGAGGCTGTGATAATACTCATGAAGGCTGCTAAGAGGAGGTGACATGAGATCTCTCAGGTCCATTGGCCAATCTGATGTGTGAGACCCCACAACAAGGTCGCTCTGAAGATGAAAGCCTCACCTCAGATGTCATAGCAGTGGTGGCAGCTGCTGACCCACCCCTTTCTTGTCTTCAAGGCCTTTCGTCCCCAAGGATTGTTGACAGACAGTTGAAGAAAGACCATCACAACCAGCGTTATATTGTCCATAGAAGTCGCCATTGAGTCTGCTCATGACTGCTGGAAAGCGAAGCCCACCTCTGGTTTCCTTAGCTGCCACGCTCCCGAAGAGAAGCAAAAGTCATCTTTGCCAGTGAAGGGTAATCAGACCTCACTAGTGGGAAACAATCAGCCTGAACAGGAAGGCAGTGATTTATCTTCCTCCATTGCCATAAACCGTTTGGAAAAGCCTTGATGTTTTCTCCATATGAAGTAACTTCATAAAAATAGACAGGCAGATCAGGTATATCTCTTCTAACATCATTCTGCTTGCTTTATGGGCTTTTGTTTTTTGAATGCGAGATGAAGGAGTCCTGGTGCTATAGTGGTTACTGGTCAGACTTGGTAACCAAAAAGTCAGCAGTTTGAAACCACCAACAGCTCCAAGAGAGGAGGATGGGGCTTTCTGCATTCATAAAGAATTACAGTCTGGAATTCCCACAGCACCCATTCCAGCCTTTCATACAGGGTCACTAGGAGCTGGCACTTCCTCAATGGAAGTGAGTTTGGTTTAGATTTATATTGTGGAAACTGTTACCAGGGTGTGTGTGGAGGGGGTCATCTTTGTTCCTGGACATAAACACCCTGCGAACCACAGAGCAAACACTACCTTGATCATCCGTGTTCTTATGCTTCAGCCCATTGCTGTAACAACTGTGTCAGTGCACCTCCTGAGGCTAAAGCTTCCTTTCTGCCCACGCTCTGCAGTCCCTAGCTTAAAGCTCTCTCTAGGAGCTGGTCCCCTGAGAGTGAGGCTAAGGTGGTCTTGCATCCTTGATGCTAGCTAAGCAGCATTCCCATTGCACTGCTTCCAATACAGGTGTGTTTGTTTCACTGGCAGAAGAACTTATTCATTATATAAATTCAAAGGCATCAATTCTTCATTAGTCTTTTGTATGGTGCACTCCTGAAAATAAAAGTCCTCAAATAGAAAAGCTCTTGAAAATAAAACATAATTCCTGCTTGAAGAACTATTTGGTTCCCTGTGAGTCGATTTTGGGGAGTGGGGGTGGTTCGCCATAAAAGTATCAGATTACAAAAACCAGGGAGCATGGGTGTCCATTGAGATTTCTTTACTAGGCATAGGATCTTGAGAGTTATTTAACTGTTTTAAGGTTCAAAAGAGACTCCAAAATCTCTGATACAATTTAAGGTTCAAAGGAGACTCCAAAATCTCTGATACAATATATAATCTATATTTATAAATCTTAGACAGGACAAAAACATCCAGATGAGGGAGACTACTCGCACAAGGTCAGAGTGGCATCCAGGGGGTTGCTGTAGTTCACTGATTTTCAAAGGACATAGGGAGCGGCAAAGGAAAGTCACAAAAGCATAACTGGTGACCGATCAATATCCATATTAGAGGTGAGACTACAAAACAGGGAACAGGACCATGATCAGGGCGTGTACACTTGTTAGACATAAGAGCATACATTTATGCCTAAGTCTAAGTCCTTCTGACCAAGGCAGTAGGGGTATAATTCATGGACATGACTCATAACTCTTTGATATCATTATGGCAGTTTCCATTATGATATGGTTACATAAGCCCCTAAGGAAGTGTGCCCCTTTCTGGGCTGGTTGAGGAATTGGGGGTGGGGGGCGAGGGGACATGAAGATTATCCACTTTCCAGTTCATTCTGCCTGAGGGCAATACTGTTCATATTCCTGGTTAATGATCAGAAGGAATTCAATGGAGGCTTAATACATGTGAACTCTGGAAATCCAGTTTGAAGCTTTCACTATTATCCATAGTCTTCCCCGACTGGGGTGCTCAGAATTTAAGCTCTGAGAAACCTTAATTGCATCTATTATGTAGCAAAAATCACATCTTCCCTGATTACTTAACAAGTATCAAATTGAATAATTCCTGGGCAATCACTTGTTATTGATTAGACACTATTCAGAATTCTATTAAGTCCAAGACTCCATCATTAAGATAAGTTTTCATCTCAAATACCACTTTACTGAAAATTCTTCTTGGACCTCTTCCTTGTCCAAGAATGGCAGAAGTGGACCACATGGCCACACAATGGAAGACTACATTTCTCAGCCTTCCTGTATGGCTGTGCTACCAAGTTATGACCAATAACAGAGGACCACAGTGCATTTGGGCCACTTTCATGCTATACTTTTCAAGTGAGGCCTTTTGTTGGTTTGTAGTTCTGATGAAAAAGAGGAAGAAGACCATTAATGTAGTCCACAAAAGCCAACACACCTGTGCTGCGAGCAAAGTAACAGGGCAAAGGGGACTGGAGCTCTGATGGCTAAGTGGACTACCCCCTGGTCAACAGTTCTAACCCCAGTGACTCTGCATGAGCAACCTCTGTAGCACCAGGCTTTCAACACTTATCTATGAAAGAAGATTTTAAAAGCTTTCTATTTGTTATATTATATTATTATATTGTATTTATTATCATATTATATTTGTTTGTGGCAGTTATGTGCTTATGTTAATTTTATTATTGAAATGTAGGGGTGGAGTCTAGCCTGTTAATCTGAAGAAAGCCATTGAGTAGCTAATGAGGCCTCTGTGTGGGCATGGCTTTCTCTTGAGACTTCTGGGACATCTCACGATATTTTCCTTGTGAAGATGAGAAGCTATCTTCCTTAGTTGTTGGGAGTTAATCTTAGAGATGATGAATCACAGAAAAGACAAGCTGGCAGCGTCCAAGAAACTGGAGGAGCCATCAGAGAGACCACACGGCCTTGCCTTGATGGAGCCAGACCTCTGAAGCTGGAGTGGCATGCTGTTGATGGACCCTGAGCCCTAGAAGCAAGGAGCCATGGGGAGACCTCTGCCAGCATCTGGACTCTGCACCCACTGACCTGTGACTTCAAGAGTCGGAAGGAGACTTTATAGACTGATATCGGGCATATAGGTTAATATCAAACTTATGACTTTGTACTGGACTGGATTGGAATGCTTTTTTAATGTTCTATTTCTCTTATATATAAAACTTTTCCTTACATCTATATGCGGGTCTATGAAATTTGTTCCTCTAGTCTACCCAGACTAACAGTTATATTATATTTATTGTAGTATTATAGTTTGTATTATATTACATTACTTTTTTTTCATTTGATTGGGTGCTCTTTCAACTCTCGTTACAAATCATACATCAATTGTGTCCAAAATATCCATGCATATATTCCCTTCTTTTATAGAAATTTACTTTCCATTGAGCCCTTAGGATCAGCTCCTCCTTTCCCCCTCTTACACCTTCCCCCCTCCCCAACTCTCATGGCCCCCTAATAGATTATAGATTGTTATAATTATTTGCAAATCTCACTCAGACCGCCTTCCCTTCTGGTTTCTGTGTCTTTCTCCCTGACTGGGGTTGTGTTATTATGTGCCATTCATTGAGATCAGTGGGCCCCTCCATTCCACTTCTTCCCCTCCCCTCTGCCCCCTACCCTTTTGGTGTCCCTATTTCGATTCCTGTTCCTGGGTTCCATGTGTTGAGAGTTTTATCTCTTGCCTATGCCTATGTACATGCTTCCATCTAGTCTAGATGGGGAGGCGGCACTGAGGTCATGATAGCGGGGAGTCAGGAGACCTCCAGGGAACAGAGATATATTGTGTGACCCATTAGTGCTGGACAGCACCCTGATTGACTCACCCCCTCCCTGTAACCCCTCTGTGGGAGATGTTCTATTGTCCCTATAGGGTTTTTCTCCGCCCCAACAACCCTCCACTACCAACAATGCATTTTTGTTTGTGTGTCTACTGTTTGTTGTGAATCTTCTGATGTCTGATGACCCAGTCTCAAAACTTCAAAGTCACACTGACATTTTGACCTTTCATGTGGTAATATCCTAACTGATACAATCTAATGCAGTTTATACCTATATCTAATGTGGTGGCTCTTCGGGAGAAAGATCTAGTGATCTACTTTTGTAAACACTGTAGCCAAGAAAATCCTAAATGGAAAAGCAAATTCACTGCCATTGAGAGATCCCAACTCTTTGTGACCCTATGGACAGACTGGAGTAGACCTTCAAAAAGATGGATAGACACAGTGGTTGATGTTGGGTTTGATTCTCCTCCCCTCTTTTGTAACCACAGGAGGTCAGACATGGCTTCCACACCATAGTAATGATTGCCTACATATGAAGAGGTAGCACTCCCTCCAAATGGCATTTTTTTTCAAAGCTATGTACTTAAAAATTTTTTTTACAAAGCAATCTTATCATCTTCAAAGTACTCTCCATCACACCTAATATATTTGTCAAATCTAAGATTCCATTCTTCAAAACATTTTCAAACTCATCTATTTGGACGGCTGACTGCCCGCTCTCTTGTTTTTCTTACTTCACCTCTTTTATGCTGTCAAATCACTGCCCTTTCATGTCCCACTGCATTCACATAAACAAAAAGAAGTCACACAGATCGAGGTCAGGTGAATAAGATGTGTGTGGTGGGGAGAGGGCTGGGGGTGGCACGCTAGATAGGCAGGCTGCTTTGTTCCAAAAAAAACTGGCACAATGAGATGGCTGCATGAGCAGGTACGTTGTCATGGTGGCAAAACCAGCCTCCCTTCCCCATCTGTCACAAACCAGGTCTTTTTTGGCCCAGGTTGTTAATCAATCTTTTGAGAACCTCCAAAATGAAAGCATGATCGACAGTCTGACCTGGTGGAATGAACTTCAAATGCACTACGAGTCGGCATTTTTCTCCATTTGGGAAGCTGGCAGTTGTCCAGAATGAGGATTGTCATCGACTGATGTTTCACCTTTTCTGAAATGAGAAAACCATGCATACACTTGAGTTGTTCTCTTAGTGCTGTCCTTATTAGGTGTGTTCACCATCACAATACTTTCTGCGGCATTTTTCCTGAGCAGGAAACAAAATTTCACGAGACAATGCTTTGCTGTTCTCTTAAATTGGCCCTCACAAAAGAAGGAGGTTTGCATGAAAAGGGCTTAAAAAAATTCACTGTGACCAGAGAGAACCTTCCCAGGCAACACCACTGGGTGCACTAACTCAGAGCAAGTTGTTTTATGCACACCCAGTGGGGAAAATGCATACTACAAAAGTTCCTCCCTATGGAGCTTATTTCTGTTTTTTTTGGGGGGTGGCCCCTTGCATATTCCAAACCATAGCATTTTCAATGCCCCAAATGCATGGGAAAGCTGGATACTCTATAAGGAAGACTGGCAAAGAATTAATGCATTTGAATATTGAGTATACCATAGACTGCCAAAAGAACCAACAAATCTGTTTCGAAAGAAACAAAACTAGAGTGCTCCTTAAGCAAGAATGAAGAGACTTTGTCTCATGTACTTTGGACAGATGAGAATAGTCCCTGAAGAAGGACCTCATGCTTGCAAAAAAGAGAAAGGTCATCCTTATGAAGCATTGACACAGTGCTTGCAATGATGAGCTAAACACGCGCACCACTGTGAGTATGGCACAGGACTGGGCAATGCTTGTTCTGTTGCGGCACCTGTCAGCAACAACATTATGTCCCTCCGTTTAAAAGATTAAAAATGAACTTGTACCTGTTAAGTAATGGAGTTACTTTCCCAGATCACTTGCAATTTTTAATTCTATTATGATAATTATCATATATACTCCTGCATAAGCCAAGTTTCTCAGCACATTTTCTTTGCAGTTTTTGTGGTAAAATTAGGTGCCTCGACTGATATTCGGGTTGGCTTATATTCAAGTATATATGATACTCTTCTAATTCTAAGTTCAAAAAGTTCATTTTATAAAAATTAAAAATATAGGCAGCATTAGTTTTGAAATTTAACTGGATGTGGGTCTTCTAAATATAGTTTTTGTACCTCCCACCAAACAACTTGGTGGGACTATGTGGATGGGCTGTATTACTTTTCTGATGGGTCAAGGTAAGAGGGGGTTAGGAGAAGATAGTAATAGGATTGTGTGATTCAGTTGTGAGTAATCATTAACAAGGTTAATTGTGATTTAAAACTTGTCATTTTAAAGAAGAAAAATAATGTTTGAAAAGGACTGTGGTAGAAATTGTAAATTTTGGCTTGATGTGATTGAACTATTGAATGATCTGATACGTGTATTAATGTAAGGTTTCTCACAAGGGTATACCTTGGTTCTTGACTTGAAATGTTGAAAGAATGTATGCTAAAGCCCATTTTGTAATCCAAGTGGATTTTTATGATGGACAGGACAACTTTCAGGTGTTCAAGTCTCATAGGGTACCCACTATTCCAGGAAGCATGCCAAGCCACACAGAAGCCATGCAGAAGTTCACAACTAGGCTCGAACAACCAGAACAACCACGTGGAAAACAGCACCCCAATGTGCAGAACATCAGGGCCCAGAGAGTGTGTGGCAAGCAGGGACCAGAGAGCAAGAGGTGTATGGGGGTTGGGGGATGGGAGCATACAACCCAGAGGTGGGGAAGTATGGTTGATAGTATTGGTTGACCCCACTGCCTGGGTTAAGCCAACTTGCGTGGGGTCATGAGCCTGTATCTGGTTTGGGCTTTCGGGTGTACCTCCCATCTGGCTGGGGGCTTGAATTTGAGCATGCTCTGTTTGGGCATCTTCATAGACATCTAATAGTTGCCTGATTTCTTCCCAACCTCCTTTATGAGTCCCTTTGCAGGCATGGGAAAGAAACCAACCCCCCACCTTCCCTGAATCGAGCTACCCAACATTAAATTTTACCCAAGTGTGAGTTCTATGTAGACGTAACAATGAACTATCAAACCCACTTCTGCCCCACTGGCACCCAGTGTCCTGGAAACTCTTTTTTTTTTTTTTTGGAGAGGGGGCTATCTTTAACATGGTCCTCCTACTCAAGAAATAAAACTGTTAGAGCAACACCATAGCCCTGCCTGCCTATTCATGAAACTTTGTGCTTCATGCAATGGTACCTATTCAAATAAACTAAATGAAAAAGAAATGATCTTTTGAATTGCTCAAAACAACATCTTGATGTTTCTAATTTGCCTTTATTGTGGAATTAGATTCTCCTCAGATCTGATGTTGAACTCAAACCTCCTGCCCCCCAAACAAGGCCACATTATGTTATGTGACTATATAAATCAGCATATTTGTTTTCATGTACTGACTTTCATGCCCAAATCTTAATTTTACTTAATTGTAGCTGTTTAGTAAATGTCTGTTGACTTGTATTAAATTGAATTGAATAAGGAAATGCAAGCTCTGTTCTTATTGTCACCATCTGTGAATGATTTAGTCTAAATCCAAAAGAAAGGGGGGAAAAATGAAAACATATTCATATTACTATGCTCATCATTTGAAGGGCAAGAACTTTATTAGTTTTATTATTAACTTTATTATTCCTAATCAGAAAAAAGTTAAAGCCTATTATACCAATACTTTTAATCACTCAAACAGAAATTAGTAAGGACAAAAGAAAATTTTATAATCCAGAGACTCTGAAAGTATTCTAATTATTAGTTCAAAGAATTATTTCTAGGAAAATTAGGAATGTAAGTAATATTTTTCTGCTCAGCCTTCATTTATTTTGGAATAGAAAAGATTGAGGAGGCACACCCATAAAATACGGCCAGTTAATTTTTTACAAGGATTAGAATGATGAGAGAATGGATGATGTTTTTAAGAATGGGTATGGGATGCAGAGAACAAAAGGGATGTTTGTGTTTCAAAGGAATGCGAGGGTAATTTACTTCTGAAACTATTCAATGGAATCAATCAGAAATATGCAAACATATGGACTACAATGAAGAGGTGCATGAGATCGGACAGCATTTTATTGAGTTATGTGTGGGGTCCCCATGAAGGCAACCAGAGCTGACTTGATGGCACTCTCCCAAAACAACATGAGTGTATTATAAAACTTAGCAGTTTAAGGCTTGCAAATCCCATGCTTAAAATCACAATGGCTCCAAGTCTCCCCCTTCCTCCTTTCCATGGGTGGTCCAGCTGTTATCTGCTTCCCTTCCCTTAGATGTATCAGGATTGTGCAGGTGACTTTCCTGGTGTCACCTCTTCCCAGCAACATCCTGTCATCCTGTGACATCATTCTTTAGTCCCTCATGTCAGTCCATCCCCCTAGGAGTACTCCATGCTAGAAGTTCTTCTCCATTAGACACTTTCCCCAGTCAGAGGTGAGATTCTCCTGGTCAGAGGAGATCATAGAACAGCCAAGGATTCTCTATGTTTCCAACAGAGACCCAAGTCTTTCAGCACTTTTGTTTATTTATTCCTCCTGTTTATTACAGCACCTAGAAGGGGTAGGTATACACAGCACAAAGGAATATAACAACCAATTAGTCCACACAGCAGTACAGAGGGCTCAGTTCAACTCCTTCCCTGCAACAGTTAATACTCTGGAGACCCTTCAACTCACAGGGCTGATGGGTCCAAGGTCAAGCAGGCTGTCTGGGCACAAGCAGCAAACAGCAAGGTGGGTCACCAACAGTCAGCAAGATGACAGGATTCAACAGTTCAAGCGATGTATACACCCACAGCATGGCGAAGTAGGACTCAAAGGACCCTCAAGCTCTAGCAACATTATCCTGGGTTGGCAGTCCCACAGGTAGTGTAGCTCACAAGTTGAGGCAGAGAACTAGCAGCCACTTGCTGGTGCGATCACCAGAGAGCGAGAGAGAGAGAGAGAGAGAGAGAGAGAGAGAGAGAGAGAGAGAGAGAGAGGTGGAGATTACCCAGCCATTTATCTCTTTGCCCTCCAATCAAACTGCAACCTTATTAATCCCACAAGTTTCTATTGGCCAGGTTGGCACAATAAACCTATCTCTCACACACTGCAGATCTGCACAAATGTCTGCCGTCTTCTGAAAGGGTGATATCAGAGAATTATTCACTCATTAATTACACAACGTGTATTTAGAATCTGCTGTGCTGAACACAAGTTGGGGCACCTGGCTGACTGGGAAGCATTGGACTCCTAGCCACAAGCTCGGCAATGCAAACCCACAGAACATCCCCAGGAGAACGATGAAGCTACCTGTTCCCATAAAGGCTGACAGCTTCCAAACCTGGGGCTGCTATGAGCCAGAATCAACTCGGTGTCAGTGGTGGATTTATACTGAACCAGACCGATGTGACCTTTCTTCCAAGCTTATTTTATAATGAGAAGAGGCAGACAAAAAGCAATTGGATACATATATTGAACAGATCCAAATACGGCATGTGCCAGTCTATCGAAGAGTAAGTGGTAGCATCCTGCTGTGTTTGTAAAATGCTAGAAAGAGTGGGGTGACTGGAGCTTAGTGAGGGGGAAAGAACCATATGACAAGGTCAAAGGGGTGGGTCTTGTCCAGATCCAGTGGAGTCTAGATGACAAGGGAGGGGGTGTGGATTTTCCCTCAAACTATTGCATAGGAAAATAAAGCACAGCCTCTAAAATCAAGGTGCCTATATCAATAAGTCATTTGAAAATGCAATTTGCCAAAACTTTTTGCATGGCTTGATGCAACACCTTCCCAATTGTTAACCTTAATAATCACTCCACTTTTGTGAGCTTTAGGGAAAGTCCAGAGAAAGTTCTAGGCACAGAGCAGCTTGATGTTGCTATAAAAAAGCAAAGAAAAATATAAAAATAAATTTGTATCTTTGCTCAGTCCTTTGGTAGGGCCAAAAGATAGTACATTTTAATTTTCCAGGAGCAAGGGTATAAGTGTCATCTATGAATTGACATATGAAAGTGCCGTTCCTCCAAAATGCATCATTCAAAATGAGAATTTTAAGTTCTCTATGTAATGCGCATCCTATTGCTGGAGAACGTTGCCACGTGTGATGCCAGCATGTACACTAACCAAGCAAGTTTGGAGTTGTCTCCATAAAACGGAACCTTGCAAGAACACTGCAAAATAAAGCACGTTACTGGGTGAATTTTATTTGATTACTAGCTACTTGGGCCTATGTATCAATGGAACTATTCAAACCATTTGGTCTAATTGGGGGCTGGGGTGGGGAAGCAGTCACCTCCAAACAAGACCTAAGTTGTTGCTACTGAGTTGATCCCAACTCTTAGCAGCCCTGTGGGGCAGAGTGAATGCGCCCCAGAGTTCCCGAGGCCGTGACCCTGACAGAAGCAGATGGCCACGTTTTATCCTGTAGAGCCACTGGGGTTGGAATGGGCAGCTCTTCATTTAGTAGCCAGGTTCTTAAACGACCACAGGTCTGCACGTCTTGGAATTGGAGAAAGAACCTAAATTGCTAATTACAAGTAGCTCCAGACTTGGCGTTGGCTTTCATCCCAAAGAGTCTTTTGTAAGTCGGTTCTGAAGCAGTAGTAAATAGCTCTTCCCCACCCTGCACCCGCCCCTGGAACCACCTTCATTACCAGATCTTTATAAGCTCGATCTCTGTCTATAGGAATTGGCATGGGAATGATGACCTAAGCAAACGATGGATGGCAACGCTGGATGTAGTGCTTATTATAACATAGCATGTTCAAAAGATACATAAAACTGGAAGCTATTAAGCGTAGTTGGTCATAGTTGAAGATGTCCTATGTAAACTGGGGAATGTCTTCATTATTTGTTCCATGATGTTATTGTTATTTGGAAAGCTGTAACAACAAATATTCTGGGGTACCATAAGAACTTTCTACAATAATATTTGAAAATAGAAATTTAATCCATATGTTCCTGGTTGATCTATAATTAATGGATCATTTCAAAGAGCCACTTGATGTTTAAAATGTCTTCATGTCTTTAAAGCAAAAAGACTTATCATTGTACAGAGTAAATAAAACAAATATATTTTTACTTTGGCAATAATATAAAACAAATGTTATTTGATCACATAATAAAAATTACTATTTTGAATACTCTATAAATGTGCTTATCTATCACTTCAAAAGAGAGAAGATATGCCTATTCAAAAAGTAGTGCATATTGACAATTCTTTATAGTTGGTTTGTTTGTTTTCTATTTTGACCTGCATTTTCCTTTCACTTGATTTTGGTCAGAAGGACATGGAACTAAAGCTTAACCGTTAATTAATGACAGACTGCTCTTGAATGATAACAGACCAATGCCAAATAATAAGATGCTTACTCTCAAACTTTTATTGTAACAGAGAACTAAATTTTCATCCTCCAAAACAAATATGTAGTTTGTATGTGTGTGTGTGTGGGGGGATATGTAGTAATAATAAAGTTTCAAAGCATGGAGGTTATCTTTCTTTAAACTCCAAATACACACTGCTATCAAGTTAAATATGACACAAACCAATCCTATAGGACAAAGTAAAAGTGCCTCGGGGTTTTGGAAATGATAAATCTTAGAAGGCCTTAACTATCCCCTGTGATGCAGTTGATGGTTTCCAACAACCCACCATGCCACTTGGAACAAAACCAGTAAGCATTTTTTTTTTCACTATGCATGAGATTTCACACAGATAATTCTAACTTGTTTTGCTAATGAGATAGACGTCTCACAAGCTGACCTACAGTTGGAGCTGGACTAAGATACAAAATCAAGGTTGTGAAATATACACACCAGATGAGTTTTCCTCAGACATATAGAATTATGACTGCCAAATGTTTTATAAGTCAACTTTTGAAACTTCACACTCAATGTTCTTATCTTACAAAATTAATGTATATAAAGAGATCATTTAAAGACCAAATTTTTCACATTTCCTGCTGAAAGTATTTATTTATTATAGAAAATAGAGAATATAGAAAAAATTAAATTCATATTACCTAAATTATCACCACCACTCCATAACCATTATTAAGATGCACACATATACATATATTTAATGTGGACATTTTTCCATTTGTTCTATCATTTTTAAGCTGCGATTAATAAGTGCCATCTAAACTAAGTGCTGTATTGTGGAACAAGGAAGATCAAAGTGAAATAATAAATAAATAAATAGACAATGTATATTCAAGTGTTTCTCTGGATACACATACACACACACATGAAGTCAAATGTAATTATTCCACATTTCACTAAGTAGTATTAAAGAATCAACCTAGAAACTGAGGTAGGAAATTTGGAGGGTGGAGGTTGACATGGCAAAGATTTATTTTAAGAGATGAGAGAGCAGTCAGAGATGGACATCTGTCAGTGATAATGTATGTTGTGAACATCTTTCTATGGCAATAAATATAACTGTGCATATCATTCCAAATGTTGCCTAGTAACACTGACAAAATGGTGCAACACATTACCTAGTGTTAAAATGCCTCAGATGCTTTCATCTTTGCAAACATTACTGTGTGTGCTTGACTGATCCTTGCCTCAAAGCAAATCATTTATGCCAAACTCGGAAAACAACTTACATTGCAACTTGTGGGTGTAAATAAATTTGAACTTGATTATTTAAGAATTTTTCTTACACTGTATTATTTTGCTGATGAATACCTAACCCCATCCAGTGGTTGAAAATGCTCAAAGACACTAAGCTGCTTTGTTTTACCGCATATACTTGAGCATAAACCAACCGGAACATCAGCCGGGGCACCTAATTTTACCACAAAAACTGCATTAAAAATGTGCTGAAACACTCAGCTGATACTAAAGAAAATAGATACTTCATTTTTATTTTTAGTATAATTATAATTAGCCCCAAATCCCAAGAGCATATTTAGGCAATTGGTTCTTCGCTTGAAAATTTTTGGCATTCTTTTCTCCAACTCCTCAATTAAAAACAAAACAACAACAAAGAAACACAGAAACAAACAAGTAGTGCCTGTGTAGAAGACAATCTTTTGTGTCCAAATTGGTCTCTGAGCAAAGTTCTCCATCCCTGTGGTCCCTGGGTACCAGTCTGCACTCATGGGTTCCAAACTACTGAATCTGAAGCTCCTACAACCCTTGATCTAGACTAGGCCTGGGCCACTCCAGGTGATGGGTCTGGGAGCTAGCAACATCCCACCGTGAAAAGACCAATACTCACCTCTGAGTCTACTTTGGGGCTGGTATATCTTAAACTCCTAAGAAGATGTTCAACTTTACTTCTCAAATAGCTCGAGAATTCTTTCTTAGGACTATGACAATCTTTAGTTCTGCCAGTCAGTCATGTGGACCCCATGGGGACCTGACCACTCCTTGCTTAAAGTAAGCCAAACTTCTACCCTTTGGGCAGAGGCTTGTTGCAAGGCTTCTTACAGAGAAACATGCAAAAGCCATGGCAGAAGCTTTTGGTTTTCCCTTTTTCTGTGGTGTTCCACTCTGATGGGTGGAGCCAAAACATTCTCGTTCAATTCTTTGTTTTCCTTCTGGTTCTTTTTGGCCCCACTTTTCCACCTCCACAAAACGTTTACATCCTGCCTTTCCCCTATTTTACCGTCTACTCTGAAGTCAGACCTGCAATCTTTATATTATTGAAACATACAATTCCTCCCATTTCTTATTAAAGCCGGGGTTTTGAAAACCAAAAGTACTTGTTTTCTGGATATCCACTCACTATGGATTTAATAACCTTTGCTTTGAAATGTAAAGGAAAGCAATATTTCCCTCGCTCCTGGAAAATCCCCCCCTCAGTTCTACATGGCAGCAAAATCGTCTGATTCATCTGGTGTCGTAGCTTCCAAACAGTTTTAGGAAAGGAATAACCAGAAAGCCCACGTGGTTCGATGTCTCAAAAATAAGGTCTCTGATATACAATGAGAAGTGGATTTGTTGAGTGAAATGATGGGTGTTTTGAAGACTTTTCATATATTACTGAATTGTCCTTTCAGTTGGGTGGTGCATTTCCTTTATACGCTCAATAATGTTGAGACTGCTCCACTCCCCTCTATCATGACCCCAGACCTGCCTTCCACTGCAGGCTAGCCTGGGGCATGTACAGAGGTACAGGCAAGAGATAAGAGTTCATGACAAGAACAGGAGTGGGAATAGTCATACCAGGAGGGGAGGGGGCAGTTGAGGAGACAAGGAAAGAAAGGGGGAACTGATTCCAATGATCAGCCCCCCACCCCCGACACTCACACACACACACACACACACACACACACACACCACCACCACCACCACCACCACCACCACCAGGGGGATAAATAACAGAAACCGTGAGGGAAGGGAGGTAGTGGGTTGGTGTAAGATATGAAAATATAATAATTCATTCATAATTTATCATAGAGTCATGAGAGTGGGGAGAGTGTAAAAAGAGAAGCTGATACCAAGGACTCAATAGAAAATAAATGTTTAGAAATAATGATGACCCCACCCCGCCCCAGAAAAGATGTAACTACTGACACAACGTATGTATGTATGTATGTATACATTATGATTAGAGCTGTATGAGTCCCCAATAAAATGATTTTCAGGGAAAAAAAAAATTACCTGTTAAAATAGCAACGAGGATAAACCCCTTTCAGTACAGACTCTGTGCTATCTACATTGTGTTCAATCCTGATCACTGAGTGGGGATCCTGAGATTCCAGGAGCATTCCCAGAGCTGCAGGGATGGGCCTGAGTTGGCTTTCATCAGCAGAAGAAGGGGTGGGTGTGCATGCCCTCCTACTACACACCAATAAATGAAGTTACATGAAAAAAAATAAATAATGATGTCAAAAATGTAAAAATATGCTTGATATAGTTGATTTATGCATTATTATAAGACCTGTGAGAATCCCCAATAAAATGATTTTTAATTTAAATATATATTTGAGTTAAAAAATGTTAACACAAGAAAAAATTCCTAAGTATTCACATATTTTAATATTTTTTGTGGCAGTCACGTATTTATGTGTCAATTTCAGCACTGGGAGTGTGGAGGTGGTGTCTAGCCTGTCCATCTAGAGATAGCCAATGAGCCCTCGGTGTGGGAATGGTTTTATCCTGAGAATTCTGGGAAGTCTAGCGGTATTTCCCAATTGGAGAAGAGAGACTTGACTCAGATTCTTGGAGTCGGTCTACTGACAAGACAAGATGGTGGTATGCTGAGAGATCCGGAGTCCTGGAACCTGGAGGAGCCAGAGGAGAAGCCCATGGGCTTGCCCTGATGGAACCAGACCTCTGGGGACAGAGAAACCACAGAGAGAGCCCTGCCAGTGCTGAGATACTTCTATTGTTATTGGAGACTGCTAATGGATCCTGAGCCCTGGATATGAGGAGCCATGGGGGAGACCCCTGCCAGCACCAGGATGCTTCTACTGCCGCTGGATACACAAGACTCTGCACTCACTGGCCTGTGACTTTGTGAGTCAGAAGGAGACTTTATGGACAGGTATCAGACATATGGGCTAATATCAGACTTATGACTTTGGACTGGACTGGGTTTGGATACTTTCTCAATGTTCCATTCCTCTCATATATAAACCTTTCCCTTATACCCATATGCATGTCTATGAATTTGTTTCTCTAGTCTATCCAGATTAACACATTTGTCAAGTTAATAAATGACAGTAACACATTGTTTTAAAACTGACAAAAGTTAGGGTACAGTATAGCAATGATGAAAAATATAACTTTCCTCTATTTATTTAATGTTTCCTCCCTCCTACTATCATGATCCCAATTCTACCCTAAAAATATGGCTAAACCAGAGGATGTACACTGGTACCAATAAGAGCCAGAAACTTAGGGATTCCAGGACAAATGATCCCTTCAAGACCAGTGATGAGAATAGCAATACCTGGAGGGTGGAGGGAAGGTGGGGTAGAAAAGGGGAATCGATTATAAGGATCAACACATAACCTCTTTCCTGGGGTACAGACAATAGGGAAATGGGTGAAGGGAGACATCAGACAGTGTAAGATATGACAAAATAATAAAAATGAATAAACTATCAAGGTTTCATGAGGAGGATGAGAGGGGAAGGAGTATAAAAATGAGGAGCTGATACCAAAGGCTTAAATAGGAAGCAAATGTTTTGAGAACGAGGGCAACAGGTGTATAAATGTGCTTGGCATACAACGGGCCCAAGTGTAGAAAAGAGGACATGAGGATGGGGAACTGATGTTTCAATTCCAACTAGCATATCGATAGCTCTACAGTCAGCCTCTGCCCTTGTCTTGGCAGATAATATAGATCTTCTCCTTGATTTCATCCCAAAGAGGCAGTGAATTTGATTCATTCAGTTTAGTCCACACATTTATTTTCCATTTATGTTGTTGAAAAAAAGGTATTTGCCATCAATAAGTTGTTGGTTTTGCAAAATTCTATCATGTGATCCACAGTCTCTTTTATATCATCAGAGTCAAAATTTCCAACTAGGGAGCCTTTCTCTGTCTAACATTTTCATTCCAGTCACCAGGAATGATCAATGCATCTTGATTGCATGTTTAATCAATTTTAGACTGAGGACGTTGGTAGAATTCTTCCTTTTATTTTTCATGACTGGCTTTAGTATTTGGTGCATAAATTGAATCATAGTTGTATTAACCAATCTTCTTTGTAGGAATATAGATATCCTATCACAGACAGTATTGTACTTCAAGATAGATCTTGACATGGTTCTTCTCATGACTGACATAATACCATTCCTTTTGAATTTATCATTCCTTGCATAGTAAACCATACAATGTTCAATTCAAAATGCCCAATTCAATCTATTTCAGTCCAGTTCCATCTATTTCAGCTCACTACTATCTAAGATATTAGTCTTTATTTAATTTAATGATGTGTCATTTTCCTATAACCATAATTTGTACATCCAACATTCTGATCCCCAGTGGAGGTTTGCAGTTGTATCTGCTCCTTTAAGTTGTACTTCATCAGCAAATGAAAGTCACAAAAGCTTTGCTCTGCCCCCACCATGAAAATCAACTCCACTTTAGGAAATTTGAAATTTAGTGCTGGGGAAGAATACTGAGCATATCACAAACTGCTGAAAAAGCAGACCTATCTTTCTTGAAAGAAATATAGCCCGAGTAATTATTAGAGGTAAGGGTGGCAAAAGTTCACCTTACATACTTTGGACATATTGTTAGGAAAGACCAGTCCTTGGAGGACAACGTGTTTGGTAAAGTGGAGGAGCAGCAAAAAAAAGAGAATGGCTCACAGTGAGATGGATTAAGATAGCGGCTACAACAATTGGCTCAGGTGTGGAGACACTTGGGAGGATGGCGCAGGTCTGGGCATTGTTCCATTCTGTTGTTCATAGGGTCTCTGTGTGGTAGACCCAACTTAATGCCATCACTACCTTGAGAAGGCAGCTCTTCCCCTGTCATAATTTGAATGCCTTCCAACCTGAAGGGCTTATCTTCTGGCAATATACGAGACACAATTTCACTGATATTCATGAGCCTTTCAATGGTTCAGACCTCTGCTTTTCCCCGGAAGCTCTCTAGCACTTGCTCATCATGACCATACTGGTGTTTGAAATACTAGCAGCCTAGCTTCCAGTTTGACAGTGACACACAAATCAACATCATTGGATAAAGTAACAGATGAGTGATGGATATGATGATATACAGAGACATGCCCTCTGACACTAAATTCATCCTGGCTCATAGTCACCCCATAGGACAGACTTGAACGGTCTCATAGGTTTTCTGAGACAATGCATCTTTGTTGGACATGATAGTTAGGTTTTGTGTCAACTTGGCCGTGCCAGGATTCCCTGTGCTTTGACCTAGTAATCTCCCACAATGTGACCTAACATAACATCATCAAATCTAGGAGGGGATTTTCAAGCATATTTTGGGGAAGTGTGATGGGTAAGTGGAGTACAACCCCTTTGGTCAGGTCACAGTTCTAAGGACTTTTCTTTGGGAGTGTGGTCTCTTTCTTATGTAATTAGACTCTGCAGACAGTCTGTTTGCTTCTTTCCGGTGGGCACACTGAATGTGACTTATCCATCTCTAGTTTTTGGATTTGAGTCATTGACACCCCCCTCTCCATACCTCTCCCCCCCCCCCCATGCCACACACACATCTGACCTGCTATCTGATCTGAGGGCCTCTGGAGGCACAACCCAGACCTGCTAACCTTGAATTCATCACCTATACATCCATCAGTCTGTGGTCTTCCAGGTTTGTCTTTCTGGTTCATCAGTCCCAACGGCTATGAGGGTCAGGAGAAGCCACCAGCTTAATATCTGAACTAAACTTCTCCACATCTACCATTGTGTGTGTCATTTTATTGATATAAATTTCACATATATGTATGGCCATACACAAATATATGGAGATATGTTGATAACATGGCCGTAACAAGGGGTTCAAGTGTAGGAACAATTGTAAGGATGACATAGGACAGGGCAGTTTTTCCTTCTGTGGGTTATAGGGTTGCTATATATATACCTAGCAACAACGAATAACCTATGTCACTGGTTTTGCACCCCTTGAGAACCTAACCTCACATATGGAGCAGGTAGTCTAGGTTTTCTTATCAAGAAATGCTGGTGAGTTTGAACTGCTAGGTTTGTTATTAGCGGTCTCCTGTTTACCCAACAATAGCATTTGGGCTCCTTATAGTCACACAGCTATATAGATATCTATAAGAGTTTCTGAAGAGCATATTCTTACTATTTATGTTCTAATGACCACTGTTTCTACTTGAAACTTCTTAGAAATTTCTAAAGTCATGCTACAACACACATAAATTCAACTATACTGTTTCAAGGTACTTTTTAAAAAAGTAAATTCGTAACAATTTGGAAGCCTTTGAGTTCCTCTCAGGTGGAGTTTGTCTCTGAAACCTCCAGTAGGTATGAAATAAGATCAATCTTTTAAGTCATTCCTTGAGTTGCCTACAGAAATTGTCAAATAAAATGCTAAATAAGTTACAGGGAAGAAACTCAAGTTTCAAAAATGGCAGCAGATAGGATGGAAGATACTTATGTTTAGATACTTAAAAAAAATCAAATAGTTATATTCAGATACCTTAATCATTTTTGCCAAGCCCTGGACACTTATTGTAAAGTAGTGGAGCAAGCTATATCAATATTTTGTATCATTTAGCATTTTTGCCTGACTTTTGGAGAAGAAAAACTCTATTACTGAGAGTAATAGAAACAGGTGGTTAATTTCTAAGGGAAAGACATTTTTAGAAAGTGTTTGAGGTCTTATAATTCATCCTAAATAACCTAGAATATGGGTAGTGTTATAATTTCTGGAATTTATTATGAAGTGGATTTTTTAATGAGTTGTTACCAAAGTTATATGAAACAGTTAAGTATTTTTACATTTATATCTGCTGGTGAAAATAAATCTTTTAGAAATCAAAAATAATATATAAGCAGAGATGAATTGAAAAGGCTTTGATAAAGTTATTGACATATCTACAGAAGTTAAAATTCATCAGCAGAAGGCATTATTGCTTATTATTAATTCTGGCTAATACATAGACAAAATATCCTCCCCTTTAAAAATAACATGCATCATCATAACTTAAAATAATCTGAAAAGTCTTTATTTTCTATTAAAATATCTATTTCCTTTATAGTTTTCACTTTTAAAATATCTTACTGAAATGACTATATATACACAAAATAAAATACAAGAAAGTTTTTATTGTGTTTTTAAAAAATATTGATCATTAATTATATTTATTATTTCATAATGTGTAAGAGCTGGCAAATTTCCATTCTTTTACTCATAAGGCTACCCTGACCAACAACAATATTCTATACACGTTGCCAAAAACCGTTGTGTTGTGTAGAGAAAGCATTGAATAGGCTGGGCATCTTGCTAGCTATTCACAAGCTTATCTCTTTTTTAGAAAAATAACTTTATTAGGGACTCTCACAGCTCTTATGACAATCCACACATCCATTGTCTCAAGCACATCTGTTGCCATTATCATTTTCAAAACATTTTCTTTCTACATGAGCCCTTGGTATCAGCTCCTCACTTTTTTCTTCCCTTCTCCACTCTCCCACTCTCATTAATCCTTGATTATAACCTAAATTATAAATCATTGTTATTTTGATATCTTACATCATCCACTGTCTCCCTTCACCCATGCTTCTGTTGTTCATCATCCTGTCTCCCCCCACCTTCCCCCAACCTTCCTAGTATTGCTACTTCCATTATTGGTCCTGAGGGGTTTATCTGTCCTGGATGCTGTGTGTTGAGAGCTCTTATCTGTACAAGTGTACACTCTCTAACATAGCCGGATCTATAAAGTAGAACTGGGGTCCTGACAGTGTGTGTGGGGGGGGGGGGAGTGTGCGCAGAGGAAGCATTACAGAATTAGAGTACTGTTGTATGTTTCATTAATTCTATACTGCACCCTGACTGGCTCCTCCCTTCCTTGTGACCCTTTTGTGAGAAGATATCCAATTATCTAGAGATGGGCTTCAGGTTTCTACTCCGCGCTCCCCATGTCTTTCTTTGCATCAACATGATTGTTTGTTTGGGGTCTTGGGTTGCCTGATCCCTGATCCTGTTGACACCTCATGATCAGACAGGCTGGTGTGCTTCCTCCATGTGGGCTTTGTTGCTTCCCAGCTAGATGGCTGCTACCTCCAAGCTTTTCTAATGAAGAGCTCAAGCAGCTACATCGTAGTAAATGGGCACTGAAGTAACAGCACTGCACTTCCCAGCATGCCTTCAGACAGTATCGTGCTTCCTAGAACTCATCGATTCAGAGATTAGAGTGGCTAGGGAAACATAGAGGGAATAGAGTTTCAGTGAAAAGCAAATATTGAAAATTTTCAAAATATCTGAAACCTCCTTTGTAGAATTCTCCCACACGCACATTCTATAAATAAAAGATATTCGGATGCTCCCTTGTGTAACTCACTGATGATAATATAATTCAAATTTGATGTCATGCTGATTTGAGGCATGTTTTATCAAACAAGATACTTTCAGAAGTCTGGGCATCAGTGAGCAAGCATGAGCACATCACTCATGTAAATTGACATGTCACAGTGCAGAAACACATCCCTGGGCCTACCTTTCCTCTGAAAAATTGGAGGGTCTAGAGGAGGTACTGAAGTCCTGCATGCTGAAGTCATTTACTTTCGGGCACAGAGATCCAGAAAGAAATCTAGAAATCTGAGTGTGTCACCTTGGGCATCTACTTGTATTATCTGATGATCCTTAATCTACACAAAAGCCATCTGGATTTACATTTAGCATTTTGAAGATATACTTTCAAAATTCACTTTTCTCATGTAGGGACGAAGCAAGCTCAAACAACAATCATCCACAACATTAAGAGATAGTTTCTATCATGAGTGACAGTTAACATTGATTTGGCATCTTACTTCTACCAATGGCTTCTTTGATTCAGGTGTCCATATTCTATGAGAGAAAATTTAATTTGGTCAGATAAGCATTTTGATTTTTGCATGCATTATAACTTATGGATCAGACCTAATGCAAGTGCTTGCTGCTGCTGCTACTAACAATGGAAACAATAAAAATATTATCAGTGATGTGTGCCACACTTCAAAAGAGTTTCTGGAGCATTTGTACAAACATCTCCCCTGAGATGTTCAATTCTTCAAATTGGAACTGGAAGTAAAATGGAAAATAATTATATGTTATACATACATATATATATATATATATATATATATTAAACATGCTGCCACTTCCCCTTCCACACCAAAAGCTCAGCTCACTCATCAAAGTCAAGTTGACTCAGACCCCAAGTGACCCGACAGAACAGGGCGGAACTACCTTTGTGGGTCTTCTAGACTGTAAGCCTCCATGAGAGTAGAGGGTTTGTCTATCTCCCGGGGTGGCTCCTGGTTTCAAACTGTTAACCTTGTGGTTAGCGACTGAATGTGTCAATGATTAAGAGGTCAGGGCTTCTACCCCAAAGAGAAATCTCCATCATGCATCTACTTTGCTAAGTCTGCGCATTGTCCCAGAGTCTTCCTTCATTGGCAGTGACTGTCATCATTGGCAAAATAGGAAGAAAAAAATAGTTCTGGATCCAATATGACCTATCATCTTATAGGTAAAGAATTGCTCCCAAAATGGCCACATACAAGAACATGTCTCTTGACTCGCAGTTCAGTGCTCCTTTTATTGCCTCCTGAGTCACTGGCTATAATATACCACCCCAATGACTAATCCGATTTTGGTTTCAAAATTAAAAAGCTCACAAAGACTTCTAAATTTCATTATTTAGAAAGCTGTTCTAATAAAGAGACTTCAGCACAATAGATTTACTGCCTCATCTGGCCACCACTCTTTCCACAGCAAGTATAATCAGTCCTCTCTGGGTCAGGTGGGGGAAAGGCGAGAGGCAGAGAATGACTTCTGCGGTGGTCAAAAAACATGCATTTATAAAGACTGCTATCTTGTTCACATCCTGAAAAAAAAATGTAGATAATCAATCTCAAATCTCACCAGCTCTTCAAATAGAAGGATTCTAGCTACATGGGAGGGGCAGCTGATCAAAGTCAGCGAAGACTAATAAACATGAAAAGAAGAGCTGAGAAGAAAGACAGATGCTGATGAGTACTTCTTACCGTTTAAGACAACTTATAATTCTAACCATTCTGCGAAAAACAGGCGACGAACTGCTTGCTATTGTTTTACTGATTAACTATTCTCTCTGCTTTTTCCCAAAAGGCACCCTGGCAAACTTTGCTTAGTAAATATTGACACCTGTAAACCAAGCTGGCTAATGCCGGGGACTCTCTAGCTATCTTCCCATCTGTTGCCTGAGAATTTTAAGCAACGCTTTTTGGGACTCTTGCTCTCTTTCCATTGTAAACTGTAAAAAATGCTACCCAGAAGCTAATCCGAAAGCCACATGGCTCTAGAGAGGTCTGTGGTAAGTAAAGGGAAATGTAGTCTAATATGTAAAACGCGGATCCCACTGGCCTCTTTGGCCCCCCTGTCTTTCGGTAACAGCATGCCAGGGTAATCTGCTTAGTTACCGAGTAAGGCTTTTTTCCCTCTTCCCCATGAGATCACCCAGACCACGATCAAAGCCCAAACACACTCTCTGCCAGCACTATTGTTCCCCAGAGTGGGATTAATGACTAATTATGTCAGGTCACTCATCCAGATGGCCTCTCAGATGTTCCTTTGTCATTGTCTGACCTTCCATATGCCCCTTTGACCTTGAGGTTTATTTCCATGGAAACATGAAGCCTCAGTTTCCTTGCTGAGATTGTCAAGAATTGGCCAAAAGGAGGGATACGGGATAATCTGCCCACACTTTGTATTCTGCTTCCATCTCATGCCTTGTTAAATCCAATGAATAGATAAAAAATGCTATCTGGTCCCAGCTGAGTGATGACCATGGTCATGATTCTATGTTACATGCTATGTTTTTTAAATTAGCAGACAGCTTTGTACATGGAAACGTGCATTCAATTTGAAGAACATCAATCGCCATAATGTGATCTTTTTATCTCATTAATGTTAAGCAAGGGTAATAGAATGGAATTACAAAATATCTCTGTGAAAGGAATACAATTCAGAGAATTATAGATATCCTCCATTAAAGCCCTAGAGATGTTTGGATAAGTCAACTTGTTCAGTTTCATAAATTAAAGATTCTTCACTTGCTACCTTTTCTGGAGGTTTAAATTCTTGCCTTGGATGTTGATCTGAATCTGAAAAAGGATTTTAAGGTGGTTAGTACAGTGGGGAAATTTCCTCAAAACTACCAAATAAGTAAATAAAAACAGGAGACTGGCTCGTGAATTCAATTAAATAAGAAGCTTGAATATATATTTGCATGGGATGAAATGCATTCCCCTTCAGAGCCTAAAAAGAATAAAAAGTAATTCAAATGTCTAAAGTGTGCAGGCTAATTCACCACTCCCGAGTTCATCCAAGAATGAAATGTATCCCTATTCCATACATGAATTCATGCAAGTAGAGCTGTCTCGCGGGAAGGCAAACAGATTTGCTAGCATTCACTTGTGCCTAGATTTCCCTGGCAGGTTGGAAATTTATTAATTCCCCTTCATTAATGAGAAAGAAACTGCAGGAGAGGAAGGAGTTTATTTATTGTTCTTAGTTGGAGAGTTATGTGGAAGTGAGGATTTTTTTTCTTCCCATTGTTCTTTTCTCACATCCACAAATAAAATCTCTTATTTGCCATCATTGAAAGTCTGAGTTTTAAACAGATTCTTGGTCTGGTGGCTTGTAGCCATCAACCCATTCCACTTTGGCCCCTGGTTCATCACCTTCACCAGGAAGGTCACGTCATGACTTTTCCCAGTTTAAACTTGGGCTTCTTCTGCATGTTCACTTTTCTGATGGAGAGGATGAATAGATCAGCAAGACTGTTGTTCTCTGTCCTTGTGGATGCTGGTCTGGAATCCATTTATTGACCATCTCCTTCCATTAGTTTGTCTGCACTCTACGGTCGTGGTTTCTATCATTTGCTTTCCGGCCTGTGTTCGTTGAACATGAGACGTCTTCAGAATCTGATTGTTGTGTTTTTAAATAAAACTGACACAGAACAGGCAGAGTAGAAAGCCAACAGTCGTTTTCACATCAACATGAGCTTCAATCAGGGTCCACCCTTTTTTGACCATGGAGCACATCTTGTCACAAGTAAGATCTGGGCCATGGAGGTTGATCAGGCACATTTTCCCCTGAACATCCTCAGTTATCAACTTGCATTTTCTAAATGCAACTTGGTCATTCTGCAGATTAGCAAGGATCACTTCAAGAAAATTATGGGGGAGTGGATGTAGTGGATGGTGCGAGATACAGCAAATAAATAAATAAAAGTTGCTGGGCGTTGGGTGGGGGAGGGAGGAGATGAATAGGAGGTGATACCAAGGAGTTTCAGAAGAAAGAAAATGTTTTGAAACTGATTGTGGTAGCAATTGTACAATCCTGATTGATGGGCTTGAATGGTGGAACGTTATGGCATCTGTAAGAGTTCCCAAGAAAATGATTTTTTTTTTTTAAAAAACGCTGCCCTTGAGGTCATCAAATGTAATGTTGACTCCTTGAGTTCTGATAACTAATGTTTCTACACTCTTTCTTAAATTAAATATAGCTGGTTCTTTCACATCATACCAATCTTTCTTCCCTTTTAAAAAAAGTAAACATTTTATTGAGGGGATCTTACAAATCTTGAAACAATCCATCATTCAATAGTATTAAGCACGCTTGTACGTAGGTTGCCATCAACATTTCTGAAACAATTTCTTTCTACTCGAGCCTTTGGGATCGGTTCCTTTTTTCCCCTCCCTCCCCCATCCTCAAATGCAAGAGAATCCCGACTCAATTATATATTATTACTATTGCTTTGTGTCATACACTGTTTGTTGTCTTCTTTTACCCACCTTTGTTATTCATCCCATGGTGCATGGGTGTGGGTTGGGTCTATATATCCAGCCTTGTGATGGGTCCCCCCCCCACACGGCCATGATGCTACTAGTCCCACTGCTGTTCCTGAGGGGAGTATCTGTCCTGGATTCCAAGGGCCAAGAGCTCTCATCTTTACCAATGTGTATACTCTGGTCTAGCCAGATTTGTAAGATAGATTTGAATCATGGTGGTGGGGGGAGGAAATATTCGGGAACTAGGGGAATGATGTGAGTGTAGGACAATCTTTCTTATAAAATGGATCAACCCCTTTCTTCTTGGCTCTTTTTTCACCACTTTTTGTGAAGCGCTTGTTCTTGCCGACGACCATGGTGCTGCTCCCCTGCCTCCACCCCCTCATTGCTCTTAATGGTTCATTTTCACCTTCTGACTCCAGAAATGAGGACTCAGAATCAGAGCAAGACCTCATCCTGCTAGTAACAGAACATGCTCTCTCCATCCCAAAGACGGAAGGGCTCTTAGAAGCAACAATAGCACCTTGCTTCTTTCTCCTCCCAGTAACTCAATCCAGTAGCTCCAAGGACCAGCAAAGTGCCTGGAATAATCTAGATTTCCAAGGCTTTGAGAAGTGATACCGGGAGGGTGGAGGGAGGGTGCAGTGGAAGGGGGGACCAATTGCAGGGATCTACATCTGGTGTACGGACAGTGGGGAAGTGGGTGAAGGGACACATCAGATAAAGTACGATATGAAAAAGTCGTAGCAATTTGTAAATTATTAAGGGTTCATGGGGAAGGGGGAATGGCAAGGGAGGACTTATATGGGGAACTGGTACTGGGGGCCTGAGTGGAGGGAGGATGTTTAGGGGGTGATGATGGCAACAGGTGTGCAAATGTGGTTTGCATACAATTGGCATGTATATTGATCATGATGGGAGTTGTAGCAGCCCCCAATAAAATGATTTCTAAAAAAAAAATCAACAGTATACAAATGTAACTTCAAGGAATGTATATTCAGTATGTCACAAAGAAACCCTTTCCACTAAATGAGAGACATGTTTGTTTTTTTTAAAAAAATGCTAACTACCTAGTTGATATCTACACATTTGTATGAAAATACATCATGTTCCTAGTCATCCAAGAACATGGTTGGGAAATGCCTGCCATGGTTCAGACAAAGAGTTCTATGTCTTGGTCACAGCTCCAGCCCACAGGAGCGCCACATTACCTCTGGGTGGGCCAATACCACTCCCAGATAGAGAGCCCTTTCCTTCTCAGAGCATAGCTGGCCTGCCACATTGCAAACTCTTCGTCCACATTGGGGACATGGAAAGGTGGCAGATAGTCTACTGACCTGCCAACTTCCAAGTTATACAAAGCCTATAAATGACATTTTCATTTACGTTTGATGGATAAGATCCTGGCTTCCAAGAATGTATCTATTTAAATTTACATGTAAATTTCTAAAAAAGCCTTGCTTTGTCATTGATAAAGGTCACATACAGTCACTTTAATTAACAACTTTTCCCAAATGTTGACACCCCACCTCGGTTGAAACGTGAACTTAACCCAAATCTCAGAATCCTCCACTAACAGAGTGGCACCTGACGGACACCTGGGTCCATTTTCCTTGTCTGCAAATCACACTATTGAATCCTGTAAGTCTGCATGGTTGCTGTGGTCTGACATAATTCTTCCAGCAGGAGTGACGTAAAATCCTCAGACATTGAAACTAAGATTCTCATGGTTTTCAAAAATATTCATGGGAACCAGCAAGTCTATTAGATTTTTGCATGGGGAGGGGTGGGGGGATTACTGCATCAGGAAGCAATGTTATTTTTCTAAGTACTTTTTATTCCATGTAAAATATGTTTTTTTCATTGTAAATTGGGTAAGGATTTATTTTTATAATCCTTGTACATTATCATATATATTCAATTAAAACTTAAATGTCTACAGTGTGCCAACTCCTGGTTTAGGTTTTGAAGACCCATGATGATCATCTTGAGTTATTCTTAGCCAAGAAGATTGATAGGTCAACTCAAGGTGCCTTGGAAACATCTAGAAACACAATTTCTCCACGGTAGCTTTAAATAGGAGTCACTCCCTGTCATTTATTCTGACTCGCAGTGTCCCCATAAGGCAGAGAAGAACTTCCCCGGTGGACTGCTGAGGCTGGAAATCTATGGAAGAAGATAGCCTCATCTTTTTCCTTTAGAGCCACTGATGGCTTCAAACTCTTAGATTTGCAGTTAGCTTCCCAACACATGATCCACTACACCACCAGGTCACCTTTCAATGAGAATAGAACCAGGAAAATAGAATAAAGGTTGTATTCCAGAAAGAGAGCATGATTTATGGAATGTTTAATTTGTAATAACAAGTCAGCCAAATTTAGAGATTTGCTTCAGTATAATTAAGGTGAGATGGGATGATGAGGTTGACAGGTGAGCTAGACCCTTCTGTTGCATGTTAAAGAATCTGCAATATCAGAAGGTTAATGCAGGCAATACCGGGAGTTCCACACAATCAGTGACACCCTGTCATCAAGTGGGGACACCTCAGACTCAGACAATATCTCTGATGGATTGACTAGGGGTACACCAGACTCCTGATTGGAGCTCAATGGAGAGCTTTGGATCCAGATAACAAGATGACCAGGGAAATCTGGGCCCCAGTTTGAGAAAGACTAAATTACTAGACTTTCCCAGAAGAAACTTGGAGACTAAGGAAGAAAATGTAATATGTAAAAATAATGATCAAGTGGTGACTGGATTTCAGGGGCAAGAAAGAAGCTCTTGCTTTTCATGGGCAAGCATGGGAGATAATTTGGAGTTAAGTTGTGGATTAGAGCTAGAAGTTTCTGGAATCTTTTTTTCTGGAGAGAGCATGGCTACAGAAAGAAGAGAGAGACAGAAGTAAAAGCTTCTCATGGGTCACTTAAAGCATCATGAAACAGTGGAGGCACACAGTCAGACTGGAATTCAGGGTCTGTAGCTGACTAGCTATGGCTTTAAGAAAATTGCTTTCTCTCTGAGCCTATGCTTTCTTATCTATACAATGGTAATAGCGTATAACAACAGAAGTAATGAGCTTGACAAATACAATAATGAAATATGCAATGATCTAGAATTAAAAAAGTCAGGGATTGGGGGCAGAACACACTCCACGTATATTTTATTTCTAATAATCATTTATTAGTGACTCATATATCACTTATCACAATCCATATATACATATATTGTGCCAAGCACCTTTGCACGCCTGATACCATCATCATTCTCACAACATGTGCTTTTCTGCTTGAGCGCTTGACACCAGCTTTTCATTCTTCTCCCCAGCCCCCCTCCCACACTCTCAGCATATTTTAAACTGAACTCAAGAAAAAATTCAAGTCTGGAATCATGATATTTAAAGAATCTCTGGGCAAAATATTGAATGATATAGGATCCTCAAGAGAAAAAGGAAAGACTACACAGAGTCACTACACCAAAAATAACTAGTCAACATTCCATCATTCCAGGTAACATATGAGCAAGAATAAATGGTGCTGAAGGATGAAGTTCAAGGTGTACTGAAAGTATTATTCCAAACCAAGTTTCTAGAAATTGATGGAATGCCCACTGAACTGTTTCAGCAAGCTGAAGAATCGCTGAAAGCACTTGTTAGTCTGTGCCACGAAATCTGAAAGACTGCGACTTTTCCAACTGACTGGAAGAGACACATATTTGTGCCCACTCCAAAGAAAGGTGGCCCAACAGAATGCTCAAACTGTAGAACAAAATCATTGACATCCCATGCAAGAAATGTTTTGCTTAAGATTATCCAACAATGACTGCAGCAGCATGATAGACCGGAAGATCAGGCTGGATTCAGAAGAGGACCTGGAATAAGGGATATCATTGCTGATGTTAGATCTTGGCTAGAAGATATTAACTTGTGCTTTGTTGGCAACACAAAGACATTTGACTATGGGAATTCCAGAATATTTCATTGTGCTCATGAGCAACTTGCACATGGATCAAGAGGAAGATGTGAGAACAGAACAAGGGACTACTGTATGATTTAAAATCAGGAAAGGTTTGTGTCAGGGTTGTATTCTCCAACAATATTTGTTCATCAGAGAAGTTGATGTGTGAAGAAGAATTATGGGTTATGTGAAGAAAAATGTAGCCTCAGGATTGGAGGAAGGTTTATTAACGACCTGGAATATTCATGACCCAACCTTGCTTGATGAAAGTAGGGAGAAATTGAAGCACTTGCTGATGAAGATCAAGGACTGTAGTCTTCTGAATGGATTGCAACCCATTGTAAGGAAGAACAAAATCCTCACAATTAGGGTCAATGGTAACATTGTGATAAGTGGAGAAAAGTTTGCAGTTGTTAAGGATTTTGTCTTGCATGGAGCCACAATCAATTCTCATGGAAGCAGCAATCAAGAAATCAAATGACACATTGCATTGAGTCAATCTGTTTCACAGGACTTCTTTAGAGCTTTGAAGAACAAAGATATTATTTTGAGGACTGACGTGCTCCTTTCCCAGCCTGAATCTTCTCCATTACATTGTGTGCATGTGATACTTGGACTTTGAATAAGGGAGGCCATCTAGCAATTGATGCATTTGAGTTGTGATGCTGGAGAAGACTATGGAAAGTACCTTGGACTGCAAAAAGGACCTATCTCTGGGGGAAGAAGTCAAGCCAAACTGCTCCTTAGATATCAACACAGCAAGACTTCCTCTTACATCCTTTGGACATATTGTCAAGAGAGACCCATCCCTGGAGAAGGACATTCTGTTTGGTAAAGTAGAAGGGCAGCAGAAAGGAGGAAGGCTCTTCACAAAATGAAATGGATTGATCAGAGGTGCATCAATGGGCTCAGGCACTGAAACGATTGTGAGACTAGCACAAGGGCAGACAGTGTTTTGTTCTGTTGTAGATAAGTCACGGTGAGTCAGAGCCAACTCTTTGGTATCTAACAAGAAGAACAACTGTATGATGAGCTGACTTTCCAAAGGGTTTGTACTACAGTGGTAGGCCTTGTAGCACAGGTTAAAAGACACATGTTTTGCTCCATTTTAAAATAGAGAGGTGTTCTTTTAAGAATATTTACATGTTTTAATGAAATACATATTTTAATTCTTGATATTAAGATGAAGACATCTATTGAAAATATTAATTCACTAACCAATTAAAAACATATCTGAGTTACTTTAATGGTTGACGTTGTAGTGAAAACACTAAAACCCAAATCAAACTCACTGTCATTGAGTTAATTCCAACTTATAGCAGCCATGTAGGACAGAATAGAATTGTCCACATAGGTTTCTGAGACTGCAACTCTTGAAGGGACTAGAAAGTGCCATTTTTTTCTAGAACTGCAGACTTTATGATTTACAGCCCAACATGTAATCCACTAGCATCTGGGGCCCCTTTAAAGCATTATAAGAATTATAATGATTTCTTAGAGAGAGAGAGCACTTGGATTCATTTGGTTTTCCATCTTCAACGTAACTCTCAACTATCCTCAAATGCTCAGGATCTTATTGGGTACTTTATTTCATCTGATGTTCAATATCAATAAGTGGATTGTGTTTGAGAGAGGAGGCCATGAAGAAACTATGTGGAATATGATTGTAAAGTCAGTATTAAATATAGCAATTGAATACTTTCTTCCAAATACTTCGATCCACAGTTTTGCTAAATTCCCATGTAAAGGTACTTGAATTATCAGTATATTTAATCTGTAGCTGTTCTAGGCAACCAACTTTCTGATGTGTAATGTCTGTAACACTTATTGCTGGTTGTCTTCCACATTTTGGAAGATAGATAAAGGTCAGGGTCCCCAGGGTTCTCCCAGTCTCTACTAGTCCAGCATGGGAGCCAAAGACTCCAGCACACCAGGACCAAGAATATATCTGCCTCGTTACATCGACCACCTGCTCTTTGAAAGATCACAGTAGAAGGTCTGGGAAAAGAGGGGAGAAAACTGTAGGCCAACATTTAAATCAAATATATACATTACCTTGATGTAATTGCTTAAAATGGATATATCTGAGGAAAATAAATTTTTACTAATATTGATAAGTCTTATCTGTTGGTGGTTGTCACTCTTTTATAGTTCTCATTTAAACCATTAGCTTCCATTAGTTCATCTCTATATATGTATGTATGTGTGTATACACACATACACACATATATAAATTCACTATTGGTAACCAAAAAAAGTTAAATTTCTAAAACAGGCTGAAATTTTTGCCGCAATTACACATATGCTTATGAAATGATTAAACATTCCTCCTACCACCTTGGACCCATACCCTAAGCCACATCTGCTTTCCTTGCTCAAGAAAGACCCCTGTAGGGCAGAAGAGCCCACATTGCTAAGGAGGGAAAGTGCATTCCTTTTTGTCCGATGCATCATCAACTAACCTGTCGGCTGCATTCCAAATGCAGAGTCTCTATTTTGCATGATGATTCTTGGAGGCAGGAAGCACAGCTTGGCTGACTGATCCCAGGTGGAGTTTGAAGTGCTGACAGCAAGAGAACTAATGTTTAGATTTATAAACTGAGTGAAGTTGATGTGGAAATCATTGCAAATGAATAAATATAGAGCCTTGCATTATCATTTTTATCAGCTCACTTTGCTCACTATAACCCTTTCTATGTAATTACTTGCAATGAATGTGAGTTGTACCTACAGCAGACATATGTACCTAAAACTGCCACATATGTATGAAATATGCAGCCTCTTCAAGGGAGAGAAACACACCGATTTATTCAGCATACAGATTGCAAACACAAAAGGCAAGCCAGTATTCTGTGAAATAGGAAAGGAAGAGCTTATGGCTTGTATAATTCATATCCTTAAATGAATCAAGGCTTATTCATATACAAGAGTGAAGATAAAACCAGTATTTTATTGATGGCATTATATAAATGTTAAAATATATATGTTTTATATACTACTAAAAAGGGAGGATAGATAAAAGCTAAATCAAGGGAGAAATCATTTTCTGGTTACATATATATGTATGTGTGTACATATAGCTGTTATTGATATTACCGTGATATAATTACTTTAAATGGATATATCTGAGGAAAAACACATATTTACTAATATTGTTAAGTCTTGTCTGTTGGTGGTTGTCACTCTTTTATAGCTCTCATTTAAGCCATTTGATTCCATTAGTTCCTCTAAAGTTTATTCTGATAAGATTTCCTCTTGAATAATTCTTTACTATTTTTCATACCTGGATAGGCAGATTTCCCTACCAGCCTTTATTTGGCCTGAGAACAGAATCCAGCCTTCGAGGATAACACCACTCACAGATGCCACTAGATCCGTGCTCTCTCTGCAGAGCCCATTTCTAATGCTCTTCTTTGGCAACTGCTGGTTGGGGACTCTTTTAAGAGTGCAGGATGGGGGACTCCATCAGAGTGCAGGATGGCATGTGGACTGCAGTCAGGGGCAGATGCAGGGCATCCAACTTTGACGAAAGGCTTCCTTCAGGTTGTTTGAAGTTGCATCTGAGGGCACATATTGCACTATCATCACTATGTACTACAATGCATAAAAACCATGTGTGAAAACTGTATCCCCCTAATACATGAAAATATTAAGCAGTAACCTTAACATTTCCAATATAAAATTCCATAACTTTGTTAAGATGATATGAAATTTTATACATAGCATAAGACCTGATATATGAAAGACATATGCCTTTTTCTGGCATTGTATCAAAAAAAAATCTTGATATTTCATGAACAGTATAAATAAGATACTCATTGATAGCTTTTCCTCCTTTATTATTTATACAAAATGCAAGTACATATTGCTTCCTGTGGCACTATGTTTTTAGGTTTTTTAATATCACTATATTTCTAATATAAGTTTTTAAAATGTATTACACATCTGCAATGATCAATAATATTTTAGCACAAATAATCATAGAAACACTGTATTTTAAATAAGTAATTAATATTTTCTTTCTGAATAATGAGACTATTTTGTAATTCCTCTATAGCTAATTTGAATGCCTTTCTGGTTTTCAAGCTAAAATCTTACTGGCTTTCACATTGCATAGAAAGAAAATAATGTGATGTCTTCCAAGTTTTTTCTATTCCAAAAGAACTACACTGAGTGCATTAAAAACTTATTTGATCTAGTTTTCTCTGGGTCCAGACTAAAATCTAAAATGCTTTTCATGAATATGACCCTAAACAATGGTTCCAGGGATTATCACTAGGTTCTGTCTGTTTCTATGGGGAGTATGTCCAAAACAGATTAGGGAAGCAGGAGTGAACAGCCATAGGGAGAAACACTACTAGCCCAAAAGGAAAGCCATTCTAGCCCTTCTGCAAGGGTATTCAGCAATGTGACTTTAAGTAGACTTAAACTTTTGGTGTCTTGGTTGCCGCTATATAAATCTAAAGCTAACAAATGCTTTTTTCACCAGGCTGCAGCATCAAAACACTATCTCCATGAAACAATGTCTGAACAATTCAGAATCTGTCTCCACAAGAGTCTGTGTAATAAAGAGTGATCAGTAATGTGACATCATTAAGTCCATGTTGGCTATGCATGAACCAAGTCTTTTTAATACAAATGCGCATTACAAAATTATAGATGCACTTCTTCTTACATATGGGGCAAATACCTAAAATGGATTTTAATTTTAAAATTAAAATTATACTAAGTATAATTTTAGGTTAAAATATTAACTGTGAAATTTTTTCTTTGTGTTCCAATAAAACTTTATTTACAAGTCAGGCAGTTGACTGGATTTGACGTGTAGATTTTAGCTTAACAAACCTGAGGAAGTGAGCACAAAAGATAAGCATCCTTTCTCTGCATCTCAATGGCTACATGAGACCATCCACCCACAGAGGCTGCACCAGTCAGCCAAAGAAACAGAAAGACATCCAGCTGATAGCAGCAGCCTCTGCAATGATCACTCCGACGCTGGTATCTTGGCCTCAGGAATGGGATCATCCTCGTGGCAGGGTTGGCAATGGTGCATGGGCCTACAAACGTGCGCTCTCACCCGCCAAGAATGATCTAGCCATGCAATGCCCAACTTGTCAGCAGGAAAGTCCAACTCTTGGTCCCTGGTACAGTGCCTTACCTCAAGGACACTAGTCAGTTACTTGATAACATGCAGATTACTGGGTCCCTTCCACTGGGGAAAGGGCATTGTTTTATGTTGTCTAGAATTAAGGCACTTAACGGTGATTTTTAATTTATTCTCACTAACATCACTAATTTATATCATCTCTGTCTCTCCAAAAACCAAGCTGACTGCCATCGAGTCGCTGCCATGTCAGAGTGACCCTCCAGACCAGGAGAGACCTGCCCCTGGGGGTTTCGGAGACTGTGACTCTTTACGGAAGTAGGAAATCTCCTTTTTGCCTCCCATTCGCTAGTGATTTCAAACTGCTGACCTTTTGCTTAGTAGCCCAACATGTAACCACTCTCTAACAAGGACTCATATTCTTATAGCATCTACACAATTTAATTTTCATTTAAAGAAAGCTATGCATCCCTATCATTAAGATATATTCTCAGTATGGTTGTGATATAAAACATATTTATAAAATATTTTAAAATGCATTTTGTGCACATATTTCCAGAACTATAAGGCCTTTGAGTCTTTCCAGAGACTTCTGCTTATATCTAAGAAGTGATGAATATTTGTTATATTTTGATCCTAAGGAAAAAAATCAATGCAAAATAATTTAAGTGTCTAGTTACCTAAATCCCTTGGAGGTTTTTTCTTTTTAAAAATCTATAAATAACAATGTGAAAAATTGGCATACTCATGGGGGAAGTATTATTTTCTCATTAATGAAAATATCAATGATACTGAAGGAAATCCAGAAATGCAGCACAATTCTCATCCAAACCCAAACATAATTCCTGAGAGGAATGGAAAAACGCATCACCAACTTTATATGAAAAAGAGAGAAGCACAGGATAAGCAAAATACTAGTGAAAAAAAAAACAAAGTATGCAGCTATGCCAGTCACCTACTCTGGTGTCAATTTGAAGAATAAGAGCATAGGAGTGGAGGCCAGCCTGTCAATCTGGAGACAGTCAATGAGACCTCTGTGTGGGCATGGCCTTCTCCTGAGAATTCTGGGAAATGTGGTCCTTCCTTCTTGGAAGCAGAGACACTGACTCTCTCGGTTCACTTCCTTGGGGACTTTCTACTGGCAACACTGCCTGAGAGACTCCATTGACAAGACTCCCTGCGAGACATCCCTGAGGAGAAGCCACATAGACCTACTCTGATGCGACCAGAAACCTAGAGAAGCCACATGGAGACTCCTGCCGTGGTTGCGATGTTTACAAAATCACTTGATCCAAAGATTTTCTACCCACTGACTTGTAATCATCTTACATTTGGCATCATTGCATGTGTTTCATGAGTCTGAAGAAGACTTTATAGACTGGTATCAGACATATGAGCTAATATCAGACTTGTGGGCTTGGACTGGACAGGGTTGGCATGCTTTCTCAGTGTCCAATTCTTCTTGCATGTAAACCTCTCCCTTATATACATGTGCATGTTTATGAATTTGTTTCTCTAGTCTACCTGGACGAACACAGCAGTCTCTCACCCTGTGTTTTTAAAACCGATTATAGAGCCTTAGAAATCAAAGCAATTTTGTATTGATTATAGCAATAAATATACAACCCAATGGATCAGAATAGATCTATTGAGAACCCAGAACTAAACCCAAGCATCTATAGACCTCTCTCTCTCTCTCTCTCTATATATATATATATATACACACACACACACACACACACACACACACACATATATATATATATATATATATGTAAAAGGCTAAAACAATCTATTCCACAAATGTTGCTGGAAAAATTGGGTCTTTAACTGCAAAAGACTGAATGAAAGAGCATCCAGACTTCACACAATATACAAAGAAGAACTTGAAGCTTGGGGAATTTGGGTGCCAGTTGAAAGGCACAGGAGGATCTCCTCTGCAAATACTTGAGCGGTGCCACGAAGAGAGAGATTCTGCACTTCCTGGCAGTGATACATTCGACTCAAAAGCTAAGTAGACCCAAATTTGTTAAGGTGAGGGAGAAGCATTGCCTGCTGACAGACTCCCCTCAATGATTAGCCAGTTGCAGGAATTGCTCCTGTGAGCCTCACTCCCTCTTGGCACAGCCAATTTTCCCCAGCCCCTTAGACAACCCAGCCAGGCAGACTTTTCACCTCATTAGCCACAGAGGGTTTTCATGGATAGCAGATTGCACGGGCGACCTGGTGCAGAAGTCATCAACACCCAAGTTTCTCTGTTCGCCATTTTCTCCCTTCTTCCTTCTTGCCTTCTTTGGTGTTCTCCTCCTCCACCTCCCACATGTCCAAATTCCTCTAAGAAGCATACTCGTATGCACAATAATACTACCAAACTACCAGGAATCCTTGCCCATGAAGTATTTTATTTTTAAGTGTACTGTGTTTTCTTCGGGTTTTGCACTTTTGTTCTATACCTTTGTTGTTGTTGTTGTTGTTTTTTCAGTCCTCTTACTTTATACTCTGATTGGCTGAATGAAATAGACTAGAAACAATGCACTGTCACACACAGTGTCAGGCACGTTCAGGAGATAAAGGATTTGTTTGTGGGATGATCAGAATTTACTCTCCTGCAGAAAGAGTATTGGAGGCAGATCCTCATGGAGGGAAAGGTTTAGGCTGAAACACCTGAGGATTAGAAAGTGGTTTGAACGGAGTAGGGACAGAAAAGGTATATGCATGTGTATGTCATAAATGCAAATATTTAGCAAAGGAACCAAAGTGTTCAAGACAGACATTGGCTCCCAATCTTGCTGCCACTGTAAAGTCACTCTGGAGAGACTCTGCTCTCATCTCCCTCTGCTCGCTTTTTCCTTGCAGTACTAGCTGTTTCCACTTAAAGGGAAGAAAGCCCTTCTCTTGCCTACATTGTTGCTATTCCACTAATATCATGTTGCTTCCTTTGTGGCTGTTGTAGAGAGGTTATATAAGTTAATATATACTGCTCAAGCTAAAAACTTGGAAGTTCTCATAACTTTTTCCTTTTTAATGATCAACTAACAGGTCCTGCAGATTCCAGTTTCTAAAACTCGCACAAATATACCCAAGCCTCACCATCCAATAGTCCATCATTTCAATTAAAGCATCATCTTGGACTGGGTGTAATACGCCTCCCCATTCATAATAATTTTACCTCCTAAGTGCAAGGGGCTTCTAAAATTCATAGAAAATTCCCGTGATCTTACAAGATCATGTTTCCACGATCCTTTTGATGTCCCTTGTATATGCTCTAACTATCAAGAAAACAGATTTACAACATTCATTTTGCCAGATTATTTCATGTGTCCTAAGGAAATGAATGGCAAAGATTTGATGGTTTTTGAATAGATCTTTAATTTATCTTCTGGGACACTGCTCCCAACACACACACACACACACACACACTCACTTCTAAATCTTCCAATGCTTCAGGGACTTGAATAATTCCCTCAATTGACAAGACTCCTTCTATCTACCACTCCAAGCCCACTAGCCATCATCATACATATGTCATCTGAATGCCTTACACCTTCAACTACAGTTGGCTCTGTATCGTATCATTCCAGAGCACATTTCCCTTCTCTTCTTCATGAAGCAAATCACAATTGACTTTGTTGGGCTTTTTTAATCTTCTAGGCCATTTCTCTTCTATTTCTATGTACAACTAGCACAGTGCCCAGCCCCAAGCAGGCACTTGATAAATCTAGTCTCAAATATATATTACATGGCAAACATAATTGAAATACTGACATTAAAATACATGGATAGGTTATATTCAGGTCGCATTAAATATGTTTGCATATTTCAAAATTAACTGTCTTTCCCAGGTACAAAATATCTTGAACATAAGGGCTGAATGTGCACTCACTGGGGGAACTTCCTTAGTGATTTATAAATACTGACAAGCTTTAAGGGAGCTGGGAGGTGGAGACAGAAGATGGAAGTTGTCTTGAAGACTTGAAGAGAAACTGCAAGGGTGCTATCTAGGGAGGTGGAACTCATGGAGGGGAAAATAGAGAATAAAATGGAGATAGCATCTCTTTGGAGGAAATGGAGACAACACACTTTCTTTTCTTTTTTTTAAGGACTTTTCAAAGGACAGAATTGGAAAACTTACCTAGAGGTGATGCATGTAGGGTGAGGATTGGAGTTGACTTTCTAATTCCTGTGACCTTTGAAAGAAAAAAAGAAGTACCTGAGAGTTAACATGCTATAATGTAGCATGTTCTTCTCTGAATGCACCATAGAAAAACATTTCACAGTGCACCAGGAGGTGTGGACAAGAACACTCACAGCACCATTGCTCATAAAAAGGAGAAGAAAAAGAATTCTAGAAACAATCTAAATTTTCAACTGGAGAATATATAAACACATTGCAATACATTTATCCAATGAAATACATCAGGAAAATGAATAACTTTCAGAAAAATGATAAATCAAGATTCAAATTTTGAAAACATATGCAAGGTGGGTACTATTTTAAATATCCAAAACAAGCAAGCAAGCAAAAAACCCACCCAATTTTGTTTCTTAGGGACATGATATGCAAAAGGCCTTCAAAAAGTTCATGAGAAAAGCCTGTTCTCTTTTAATTCTGTTTTTCCATGAACTTTTGTGAGGCCTGGTTGTTTATAGAGAAAAAGATGAGTGATGCTCATTTATGTATAAGAAAGAGCTTTTTATCAAGAATTTATTATATATCAAAAAGGCATACCAGTCCAACTTAAGTCCATAAGTCTGATGCTATTCTATAAGTCCATCTTCAGACTCATGTAGCTTCAGGCCAGTGATACAGAATGATAAAGCAGGAAGCAGGAAGATCACAAGCCAGAGAGTCCAGAGTCATGTGGGTTCAAGGTCAGTGGCTCACATGGAGCCATTCTTCAAGTCAGCCAGAGTTCCAGCAGGCAGGAAGGTGAAGTGGCAGGGAGAGAAGAAGGTCCCAGAGTCCCTCGCTGTCATACAAAAGGCCACAACCCCAAGGAGGTATCATCAAGCTACCACTTGATTGACAGGTTTGACTCCATCCCTAGTCAGAAGTGTCTTCTTGACATAAACTCATCTAACTACCACAATATTGTTCATCTATAAAAGGGGAAAGGGTTTAATGCTACTTCTTAAAGAGATGTGGGGAATGAGCTACAAGAGAAGTAAGACAGATGTTTTATGCAATATTAGAATTGTCCTATTTATTAATTTGGATGAGCAACTTATAAACACTCATTTCATTGTTATGCATGTATGTATACATTACGCTTCAAAAGTTGATAGTAAATGGAATTAAAAGATAATGGAATTTTTCTACAGAACTTTTTGAAGTCTCTTCATATATACATGAATTCCTTTAAAGGTATGAATTGCTTCATACTTTTAAGACAATTATAAAATTCAATTAACCAGTTTATAAAGACTAGACTAAGCTCTCTAACATCAAATATACTCCTATGAATCAGAAAAATTGATCTCAAAATATAAGCACATGATAAGGAGGATTGGCAAAAATGCTGCATCAAACTGAAGTACTATATGCACTGAAGAAATTGTATTTCTTTTGATGATTCTAAAATATTATTAAACTAAGTGGGACTCAAATAAAGTAGAAAATTCATAAATAAGTGACAAAGCAGATTTGTTAGAATTATAGCTCTGACCCCTGAAATGGATTGAGAGAGTCATGTCTCATTGTATTCCACTTTGCAGATAGTATTTTTGTTTTACCAATTAAAGATCTGTGAAAATCCTGCATTGTTCAAGTCTATCAGGACCATTTCCTAACAGCATAGGTTCACATGGTGTGTCTGGTGCACAATTCTCATGATCTTGAAAACTTCTGCCTCATTCTGTTGAACACTTCATAGTCTACAAAAAAAATAAGACAAAAGTTAACTCACTGCCATCAAATTAGTGCCAAATCATATGAGAGGGTAGAATTGTCCCTGCAAATTTCTAAGATCAATATTCTTTGGGAGAATAGAAAGTCTCCTTTCTCCCACAGAGAGGCCAGTGGTTTCAAACAGGTGACCTGGCAGTATGTAGCCCAACATGTGACCCCTACTCCACCGCAAGGCTCCTCCTAAGAGGCTACTCAATCTCTCTCCCAAAAATTTAATCAGTGTTGACTCACAGCACTCCCCCCTCCCCCATGGGTTTCCAAGACTAACTATTTACAGGAGTAGAAAACCTGCTCTTTCTTGCTCAGAGCAGCTGGTGGTTTTGAACTGCCAGTCATGTAAATCAGAGTCCAATGCATCACCACAACATCAACAGGTCTCCCACTAATGGACTACAGTATAATGTAACGATGACTTTTTATCTACTGGGAAACCAAACTATTTGTCAGTTTTAGTTCAAGTTAGACTTTATTACAGTCATCCAGATCCTAACCCATAATATCTCAAGGTATGCCTCTAGTGACTCTTTTTTATGGCAATCTGTGTAGATAGAAATTGGATAGGTCTAAAACGACCACAGCGTCTACAAAGGATATAGAACTTGGTCCTGAGTACAGTGGGGCCTATAATATAGACTAGCACATAGTCACACAGCAAATGTATATTGAATAAAGATGAAAAGTTTGAGGCATGCTGTCCTCCTTCCTGTGGCCTCCTCCCAGGGAGTAAAGGAAAATTCCAGGAACCAGAGAGCATCTGGACGAAGTGTGAATCAGTGTGGAGAGCAAACTAAAGACAGCATAAATGGCTAAATTTCTTGCTCTGAATTCACTTCAAACTTAATTTGTAGACCGCCAAAGGCATCATGGGAATTAAAAAATTCTCTTCCAGTCTGAGCACCCAAAAGAAGAACTAAAAACACAATGGATGGATCCATTCCTCAAAACATCAAGTGAAGAGGAATAAAGGCCATGGACACATCTAAGGGGTGCATCACACATACCAGCACTATTTTGTAAGCTCTCTTCTCAGAACTGCTCCTGTTCTTGATCGCCATATGGCTCATGCTTCGACTTACTCTCCATGCCTGCCTTGTCATCAGCGCGTCATAGGATAATACGTGAGTTGTCTATGAATGCAAGTCGTAGGCCAGGCTATGAGCACTTTTCAGGAATGTGGCTCTCTGTCAGAGGAAGATAGGATTCTCTGTGTCTTGCTTCCCTCCACTAATGAGGGACAGACTTTAGAAAGTTCAGATAAAGTCAACGGAAGCAGTGGAATTTTAAAACACAATACAATAATTTACAAACTTGTGGAAAACAGCAAACTAAACCTTTTACATTAGGATGTACTTTTAAAAAGGCAAGGAATGAATGCTTAGATCCTAGGTTTTCAAATTTGGCTGATCATTGGTATCACCTGGGGAACAGGTGAAACTACAAATCCCTGGAGAAACCTAATGAAATAGAATCTCTAAGCAGAGGAGCCCAGGAAGTTGTAGTTTCCCCAGATCTCCAGTGCATTCCAAAGATCAACCAGATTTGGAAATTTGGGATTAGATGATTAGAGATGATGTTCAGATTATATATAATAGATTCCAATTATCTGTGTTTGTCAAGTAGTTTAGTTTCTCAATGAATGTAGGCTGTTATTGTTCCTATCATTCCTTCTCCCTTTTCAATTCTTTCTGCCAACCAGGATATTATAAAATGCAACAGTGATAAGCAAGAAGCTTGCTCTCTAATAATTTCTGCCTTAAATTGACACCATCATCTCAGTCATCATCATTCCAGAACCATATAGATGGTTCTTCCCATATAATTTTTTATGATGCCATCACCTGAAACTTGAAATTAATAACACCATGGAAGCAGAAGCGTAATCATTAAACAGTAGCTCTTCAACAAGGGTTTATAGCTTTATAGGCACCTGCCTTGCACCTAGCAGATAAGGAAGGTTCTTTTACAGCTGGTCCAAAGTATATCATTCTTAATCATGTATGTCCTCAACGATGACTGGAATAATTCATTTCATAGCATTATACCACATGACACAGCATCAGATCCCAAATACCTATGATTTGTCTGCAAAACTAGCCTGGTAGTCAAGTTTGGACAGGTCTGGAATGGGAGAGGGAACACATTCCTGTTTTGTCCTGATCCTATGAAATGCTTCAGATGAAGGGCTTCAGAAACTTCCATTTTTCTCGTGAGGACTAAGTTCTTGAATACTGTATCAGCATCTTTCTGGTCATGCACACAACCAGGTATTTTAAAAGAGGAATTAGAGGCCTTTGAACAAGGCAACGTCATGAAAAGTATCATTCATCATGACATCATCATCAATTTTATTCACATCAAATAATAGCTTTCAGAAGATGTCCCAAGATATTCACAATAGCATTGAATCAGCTAATAAGATGCAAAAAATAGATATATAAAGGTATAAAAACGGAAGTCCAGTGGAACAGTCTGCTGGCTGTTTCTAAGTCCCAAGTTCACCTCCTGAGATATTAGATTTTTTTGTCCAGCAATGGTTCATCTTAAAGTCTCCTCACCGACAGGGCTCCATCAGATATTATATTTCCAACCCGTACGTCTGCGAGGCTGATTGACAGCCTCTCCTCCTGCTGCCTGAGCTCCCGGCTGGCCGGGCAGGTTGTTTTGTCAGCTGCAGCCTGGCTGGGCCTGACGTGGCCACGGTCAGCGGCTCTGGGGCTCTGCGCTGCGGGAGCCACAGCCTTGGCCTCACCTGCTGCTCCGACTGACAAGACGCCTCCAGGCCCAGAGAGACCTTTCCAGTCTGCAAATAACACGGGAGAGTTCAGACTAATCAGTTCAGCTTCTCTGAGGCTAAGAGGGAAAAAGCATTTCTTAAAAGGAAAAGGATTAAAATGGAAAGTGAGCAAAGGTTTGCCTGGTCTCCACTTAGGGAATCAATTGAACAAATGGCTCATCTCACCATGGAGAAAGCAGGATAGCAGATGAGCTGGTTTCTAGCTTTCTCCCCTTTAGGCTGCCTTATAGAATCATCTACTGGCCTAACACGTCTTGGCAAGGAAGGTGGAAAGTTGAGGACAGTTCATGGACTCCTTCACATCCTATGTCTTACAGTGCTCTCTTTTTCTCAAAAGAGCATGCTTCCTTATTAACCACAGTCTCTCTGAGTGTGTGCTTGTTTGTGTGCGAGCACTTTTGTGTGTGTATCTCATTGCTTATGCATTCTGCACCTGCACCTGAAGTGATTTCCATACCAGATTATCCTCAGACAAAAATGGGAGCTGAAAATCCATATGTGGTTCAGATGCAGCCCAAACCCCATTAGATTCTACCATGAAAGAGATCTGTATTCCCACCCTAGGTATTTCTCTGCCAAACATCATTAGAGCAATGTGAGCGATTATTCGGACTTTCTTTCCCCTCTCACTTTTTAACACCTGACCTGGATTTTCCTACCAGGTCTCCTGGTTGTCGTGTCTAGATGTCTCAAACTCTCTTCTTGGTGAACATTATCTACTTAGAAAATGGGTGACCCAGTGCAAGTTGTAATTTAATTGGAATCTCACTTCAGAAAAGCTTTTTCTTTAGTGGGAGAGAAATCTTCAAGGGGAAATACATTCAGGGCTCCATTTGTGTAAGTAACCCCTTGCACTTGAAAGGTCATTAGATCGCGCCAGTGTGTAATGCAATCAGCGTCAGCATCCTGCGCTTGGGCGGCTCGGTAATTTGCTTGTTAATATATTAGCACACAGCATTGATCAAATGGCTAATCCAATCATGCGCTTGTTATCGATCCCATATTGATTACCGAGTCTGGTGATCACTTTTGTTGGGTTCAGTCAATAGCGGATGCCAAGTAGCCTTTCACACACCTAATTAGCTTATGAAACAAACCAAACATTTTGCTTGGCCCTGAAGGCAAAGATCAATGGAAAGCTTGGGGTTGAATTCAGATGATTTTTTCATCAACTTTTCTTCTCTTCTGCAGCCACTCAAGTTCACATTACCACTCTCTCTCCGATTTGAAGACATCTGAAATGCAGCTGCCATGTCTGAGACACTGATGCAGCTGTAAGCCATAAATCACAGGCCTGAGGGATTCTGGGTTGCACATTGGCATACGGTCTGTCAGGCCAAAAAAATAGAGACATAAAAGAAGCAAAGGTCAGAGGTATATAGAGTTTACCAGCCTGAACTTGTGCTATATTTCATGCAAGGAAACCTTGGCATTGGGAGTTGTTTTCTAATGTATGTTAACTTTACCTGGCTGATTTGGCATGTGATTGGATCTTCACACATCTGAGTGTCTGCTGACAGTAGCTTCCTGCTACCCCCTTTCTATTGTTAATTGGATTGTGTACCATAATGTCCTTATGCAGAATATGGGTGCCCCTCAAGAAAAGAGTGGTACTAATAACATTCCAACTGTATAAAGGGGCTAGCACCCTTTCAAGGTCACTTGTGACACCTTAAACTTGAAAACTAAAACAATATGAGATGATTTTCAGCGGATTATCACGAGACTCTAGAAAAGTATCCATCTCTGAACCCAATTTGCCTGACTGCTCCCCCTACTCTCTATATCATTGACACCCTAAGTTCATTGCCATGGAACTTAGAACTAGCAGACCTGTTTATTGATTCAGAGCAGGGAAGTTAATGGAATGGCCTTGCTGGAAACTACTGTCCACTCCACTGTTGATTTTTCAGAGCAATAGATGAAAATGACTCCCAGGGATAGAATGTTCCAAGTTCTAAAACACACCCCCAGGTTGGTGGAGTGTAACCAAGTGTCTACTGGCAAAGTAAACTGTAGAACTGAAGCAAGATCCTATAATCAATCCCAGAACATTCCTGTATGCATTGGCATTTTGAGACTAGCCCTTTCACTGAATATCTTTCCATTTAAAAAGAAACATGCATTTCCAGAAACTACTGTGGGCTTAAGTACTTACTGCAAAATTTCTTGAGGATCAGGAAATGCAACAGAGTTATGGTCAGAAAAGAAACAACATGAGCAAAGAACCACACTCATATACCTGGCTAAGCAGCCTAACTGTTCTTACTTGACAAGGCATGTGGACACAGTTCCCCTTTCTTTAGAAATCCCTAGATAATTTCATGAACTTTTCGTCTTGTCATAGATAAAATCTTTATGGATACAATGAGAATCAAAGCAATCCCTTAAAAGGAGAAATCTGCTTTTCAAGTTTTTTGTTCTTTTTGTTTATTCCTTCATCTCTAAAATTTTATTTTCTTGGAGTTGGTCATTTCCATGTTGAAAACGAAGTTATAAAAACCAATGGTATGCATCATCACATAGAATACATTTTCAGATAATTTACTGTAACTCTATTTGTTGTGGGATTTATTTGCTTTGCTATTAGACTGAGATCCAGAGAAAGAGGAACTTAACCCACGTGATACTACTTAGCAGAATTAGAGACAAAACAAAGACTTCTCCAGGGAGAGATCACAAGATCATTTGAAAATTGCTATATGAAGCAAAATGGAAATGGATGATTGCCTGGTGGAGTTTCTACACAAGTTCTCCAGGCTCTTTCCCCCTCAAAAGTTCTCACTCCCAGGTCTTCATTGTCTCACTGAGGGCCAACCAAATGTATTTACATTGAGTTGATTCCAACACAGAGTGGCCGTATAGGTACAGAGTGAATAAACAGTTTTACTTAAGCTCTACAGCAAAACTTTAAAAAGCAAAATCATAACCAAACAAGTTGCTATAGCATAGACTAGAGAAACCCGTGTGTGAGGGTAGGAGGGTGGTCTACAGGGTTTCCCATGGCTGATTTTTCAGAAGCAGAGCAGGAGGCATTGCTTCTGAGGCAACTCGGCATGCACTGAAATGGGCAGTGTGGCGGTCATGTACCTATGTCAATTTCATGATTGAGAGGTAGGGGTGGAGTCTAGCCTGTTAATCTGGAGATAGCCATTGAGTTGCTTCTAGCACCACTGGATGCTGTGGATGGATGCTGATCCCTGGAAGTGAGGCGCCATGGGGAGACCCCTGCCAGTGCCGGGATTCTACACCCACTGGCCTGTGATTTTGTGAGTTGGAAGAAGACTGTATAAACTGGTATCAGGCATATGGGCTAATATTGGACTTACAACTTTGAATCGGACTGGGTTGGGATGCTTTCTCAATGTTCCATTCCTCTTGTATTTAAACCATACCCTTACATCCATATGCATGTCTGTGAATTTATTCCTCTCATCTACCCTGACTAACACAGGCAGTCTTTCACTTAGCAGGTAAGAGTGTTAGCCACTGCACCACCTCGGGACTCTGAACCGTGATTCCCAATGTTCAAACCCTTATTCTTCCATGGACTGACTTCAGCTTTGAAGTTACTTAACTTCTCGATGACCTTGGTATTATGATGTGAAATAGGATGGCAATGATATGAAAGGTTCTCATGAACCTCAGATGAGTCAGTGCATGTTTTAAAAAGCAAAACAGAACAAACAAAGCTTAGACTAATGCCTGGAACATGGTACTCCATGTTGGCCATTTGTGCTGTTATTTATTTGTGATCTGATATTTCGTCAATTCCTCATGCTCACCTTAGAACTTCTCAGTAGAAGGCTGCACCATCCAGTGAACAAGCTCCCAAAGTAGCAATGTTTTAGCTCAGAAGTCACATCTTAAGAAGAAGCTAGAGAAGAGAGTGGAATAACATGTATTTTTAGGTAAATAAAAAATGATAACAGCTCAGTATTTCATCCCTTCTAGTATTATGTACATTTTGAGTGAAAGTATGTAGAAGCAATAAAACAGCAAGTCCTCACTTATCTGGCTACTAAAGAGACCCCGTAAGAGTCAGAGTTCTGTACTCTAAAGGGTTTTCAATAACTAATTTTTCAAAGTGGAGCATCAAGCCTTTCTTCTGAGTCACTTCTGCGTAGTCTCAAACCTCCAACCATTTGATTAGCAGCAGGGGATCGTAATCAGTTGGACTACCCAGACAGTGCTGGAAACAACACAGCAATTTCTTTGTATTCTCTAATTTAAAGGTTCCAAAGTCATCATGTATCTGGCTCTGTTAACACAGAGCACAGTTCTACCATTGAGAGTATTGCTTAGCGGCAACCTGTTTCAGAGTCCAGCTTGGAGTTTTGCTTTAGTTTGTTCCTCTATATTTATGGCTTCATCATTTCAAGGTTTGGGGTTAGTGGCCCCACATGCACCCTACCCTGCCCCCAGCATTACCTAGCACACGTGTGTCACACATTCTTCTAGTAACTATTTCATTCGATATATCCTTACGTACATGTGACTCGTTGCTAGAAAAGCACCTGGTGAATTCAAGTAGGAACAAACAAAAAAAACCCCTCCATTTTTCACAATTATTTACAAGCTTTAATTGCTAACAGTACAAAAAAGTTACTCTTACAAGTAAATTCATGAATTTTTCATATTGTAAAATAATCATAGTCTGCCTTCTGATGGCAATACTTGCTGATCCTTAGATAAATTACAAATTATTTCCCTCACATGTAAATACTGTTTCTTTAGTATATAAGCTTTCTTTTTTTTAGTGTAAAAGAGTATATAAGCTTCTAAAGCATAAGGACTTCAAGTTATATGTCAAAATGTCAACACAGTTTAGTGAATCTCTCAAAGCACACAGGCTTGTAAAAATCTGTTTAGTGATTTTAGATTAGAATGCACTATGGGATCTCAGCTAACATTTCAAACATGAAATACATGGATAGGCATCTTGTTATTTATTCCAAATTGAAGATATTTCTTTCCAAAATATAAATACTGTTTAAAAATTAATTTGGAGAGTTACAAGTAAACAATTCCTTAAAAACACTGAAATATATTCATAGACACAAAAATAAAAAGTGTACACTTAGAAACCATGAAAATTTCTCATCCTAAAATTATATTTTATATTAATATTTTTTGAACTTATATGAATTGCAGAAGTGCATCAAGCCTAAGTCTGCCTAATGACAATTATGTCCTTGAGTCAAGAGTCACTAGGAGGCTGTGTGAAGTGCAGGTAGGTCTGGTGGTGAACTGTGTTACCCAGTGAGCTGCTGTTTGCTGACTTGGGCAGTTGGAAACTTCCAGCTGCTCCTCCAGACCAAGACGAGGCCTTCGGTGTCCGTGAAGACTTCCAACCTCAGAAACATACAGCAACAAGTTCTACTTTGTGCTACAGCAGGAGTTCTCGGTCTTCTAATCTGTGACCCTTTCATACAGTTCCTCATGTGTGGTGACTCCCAATCATAAAAATTTTTTTTTGCTGATACTTCATAACTTTATGCTACTGTTATGACTTGTCAGGTAAATATCTGATATGCGGGATGTTACAAATTGAACATAATCAAAGCATAGCTATTAATCATAAGACAATATGTAAGAGAAATATTTCTTTCTAATGACAAATAAATGAAATTTTTGTCCTAAAGTCTGGAGTAGCCTGGGTAATAGTCTTCATGCCGGGTACTTGTATGTGGGCCTATTTGCATGTGGGCGGACCTGCCTGGGGATGGAGAGAGGAGTGTGTCTCAGTTCCTATGTGTTTTCCAATGGTCTGAGGCAACCCCTGTGAAAGACTCATTTGACCCCAAAGGGGTCGCGACCCACAGGTTGAGAACCACTACTGTAGAGGGCCACGATGAGTCAGAAGTGAGTTGGTGGCATTGAGTTTGAGTGTATTTTTGTGTAAAATGCACATAGGAATCACTTATCAAAAGATATGCCAATCATAAAAACGAGCCTGAATATCTGCCCTACAAACACAGATAAAAACTAAATTATGAGCTCTATGTGTACATTACTTCAATAGCTAGGTGTTTTCTCACTGCCATTGGGTCAATTCTAATTCATAATGACCCTAGAAGGCAGGATAGACTGTCCCTGTGAATTTCCAAGACTCACTGTGTCCGGAAGTTAAAATGTCTCATCTCTCTCTTGTAGAGCATCTGTGGTTTGGAACTGTTGACATTCGAGTTAGCAGTCAACACACAACCATCATGCTGCAGAAGTAATTTTTGTTTTGTTTTATTTTTTAGCTTTACAAGCTGAAGATAGGCAAAGCATTTCAAAAGTGAGGAGAGAAAAAAGAATAATTTAAGAAATCAAATCTACCTCATGTAGTAAAACCAAAGTTGCAAATAAATATACCATTTTTAAATACAATTAAAGTGAACATTGTGGCCCTTAAACTGGACTTTTAAGTGGAAAAACCATAAACCTTGCATCTATATAACTAACTCTTTGATCCAATGGCAGAAGTCTTCTGTTCAATTAAACTCAAATACACTTCTTAAACAAGTTCCTTACAGTGAGTTGTTCATGAATTATAACATTAATTGAATAGAATATGCAAAAGAAGAGTTAGCTAGTAAATTATAGGCTCCTATTGTGATCATATATGTAAGATATATTTTCAGTTCTTAAGAATGAGAAAGAGAGAGTGACCAGGGAAAATAATTACGTTTCCAAATCAGGCTGGAAACATACTGTTATCCACCTATGACACTTGGTGTTAGGGAGTAGGCATTTTAAACAAGAAGAAGGTAACGGACAACATCAGCTTTGTCAGTCCCAAAGTTCATAAAAGTGACACATGATCTGGCGGTACTCTCTGGAAAAGTGATTTGGCAGCGAGGTCAGAGTGTTTATTGTGGAGGCCTTGGAAACTGACCTTTGTACATTGCCCTCCCACCATGGAGAAAGTGGCCAAAGAGAAGGCCAGTGATTTAACAAATAAATGTTTTCTTCTCTCCCTTTGTCAGGCTTGAAGTGAAGGAAGGAGGACAAGAGTGAGAAGCAGGCAGACAATCTAATCACGTCTTGATCATGATGCACTTAGCTGTGAAAACCATAAAGGTAACAACGTGTATTACCCTCTTTAAAATCCAGAGTTGAAATTTGTATTCTTGAATCTGCCAGCTAGTCTGATTTACATGTCCCTTTATCAAAACTCACCAGATTATTGTACTCTAAAAAATAATTCTCCAATTTGGTCCACCACACAGCACCTTTCCTTGGGTACTGCCTCCCATTCTGCTATACTACCTGCTCTCCTGCTACAACTCACCCCTCTTTACAAGAGAAAGGGGCAGAGAGTAAAAAGCAACATTATTTTGTGGCAACCACCTAGATAAAGGAAGCACACAAGCAAATTGCCCAAACCTGTTGCCAGTCAGTAGACGTCAACACGTGAAAACTGAGTAGAACTTCTCCATAGAGTCTTCTTAGTTGTCACCGTTGCGTAAGCAGATAGCCAGATCTTTCTGCCAGATCACTGTTGGGTGGATTCAAAGTGCCCACCTTTTCTGTTTGGATGCCTTTGGGACATTACATTTATAAAGGCACTCTTCAAAGTATACATGGAGGTCAGTAAAGTCTGAAATTCAGAGTACTCTTGTTAGGTGTTACCAAGTGCTCTCGGACTCATAACTACACTAAGTACAACAGAACTAAACATTGCCCTATCCTGTGGCTTCTGCACAATTGTTACATTGGAACCCATTGTGGCAGCCAGTGCATCAATCCATCTCCTCAGAGGTCTCCCCCACCATCTTTACCAAGCAGAGTGGACTTTTCTAAGAACTGTACTCTCCAGGTATTATGTCTAAACTACATGAGACAAAGCCAGTCTCTCCATCCTCAGTTCTAAGGAGCATTCTGGCTATACTCCTTCCAAGAAATATTTGTTTGTTCTTTTGGCAACCTATGATACTTTCCATATTCCTCAATGACACTATAATTCAAATGCATGGATCCTTCCTCCATCTTCAAGCATCACAACAACATGCAAGTCACACCCTGTCAGTTTGCCCTACTATGGTGGCTCATATGTTGTTGTGATGCTGGAAGCTATGTCACTGGTACTTTAAAATCAGTAGGATCACCGGGGGGGTGGGGGGTGGGGGGGACAGATTTCTGAAGAACTTCTCACCTAACAGAGTAAGAAGAAGGAAGAAATTAGAGTGTTAATGATAGTCAATACTTCTTTATCATTTTTGTGGAGGCAGACGTGATGTTAAGACAATGGATTAGTTTTTATTTCTCACAGTGCTCCCTTGAGATATGACTCAGAATTAAACTGATATTTAGAGAAGATAAAGAAATTGTTCAAGATTATGTAATATCTGAAGAGGTTGGACATAACTTTGGACATATTATCAGGTGAGATTCGTCCCTGGAAAAAGGACATCATGTAGAGAGAGGGTCAGCAAAAAAGACCGTTGATAAGTTATATTTTCACAGAGGCTACAAATATGTGCGCAAAAGTAACAATTGTAAGGATGGGGCAGGACTAAGTGATATCTCCTTCTGTTGTCCCTGGGGTCACTATGAGTTGAAACTGACTTGACAGCCTACGAAAATAATTACAACACAAAAGCTCAAATGTGGGCCCAAATCAGAAGAAAATATGAGCCAGTCAGTGGTGGATTTGGACACCCTGAGTTCATACAGCTCTAAGAACTGCCTCCAGATTAAAAAACCCAGATAGAGATTCTGAGTGCTCTGACACCACCATCAATAATTGTATTGCATTCTATTTTCTTTCCCCTCCCCCCAACAAAGACTGGATACATATTAGAAGCCCTGGTGGCATGGTGAGTTATGTGTTGGGCTGTTAACCATAAGGCCAGTAGTTCATGACCACCACCTGGAGAAAGGTGAGGCTTTCTACTTTTTAAGAGTGACAATCTTAAAAATCCAGAGAGACTGCTCTAGCCTGTCTTATGAGATCTCTCTCACTCAGAATTGATTTGATGGCAGTGAGTCTCTTTTGTGTTTTAGTTTTGATTTGGTTTTGTTCTTATTTGTTTGACTACTAAGATTTCACCTTAAATCTGACTTAACTGGAATACTGAATTAATCAGAGCCCCTCTTCCACATACATGACTACTTGAAAGATTTTGCTATTTAAGAATTTAGAGGCGCAAAACACTCATCACAAATTGGGGAGTAGAAATATGTCATTGAAATAATTATAAAACTGGAAATGAAAATTTTTAGATCATGGAGTCTAGTTTCCTTAGTGAAAATGTAACTAGAGGCAGTCACCTAATCCGATGTCCATTTGAGGATTAAGAGTGTAGGCCTGTCAGTCTGGAGCTAGCCAATGACACCTCAGTGGGCATGACCTTCTCCTTTGAGAATTCTGGGAAACGTGGCAATTTCTTCTTGGAGGCAGAGACACTGTCTCTCTCGGTTCACTCCCTGGTAGACATTGCAACTGACAAGACACCTGGCAATATGCTGATAGACCCTGAGCTCTGGAAACTGGAGGAGCCATGAGGAGGCCCCTGCCAGTGCTGAGATGCTTCTACCATGACTGGATACACAAGACTCTGCACCCACTAGACTGTGATTGTCCTGGTGTCATTGCATGTGCTTCATGAGTCTGAAAAGGAATTATGGCTTGGTATCGGGCATATGGGCTAATATTGCCCTTGGACTGGATTGGGTTGGGATGTTATCTTGATGTATAGTTGCTCTTCTATAAAAAAGCTCTTTCTTGTACACATAAGAGTTTTTATGGATCTGTTTCTCTAGTCTACCCAGACTAATACATAACTGTCCATAGCATTCCTCTTCATAAGATAAGACCAAAATGCTTGATAACTTTAAGAGTTGGTGACTCCGGTGAAAAAAACATAGCAATAGCATCCCAGTGGCCTTCAGCACTGTACTAGGGTATCAGGTTTGTACCAGGTTTAAAAGAGGGAGGAGCACTAAGGCATCCTTCATAATATCTTTTATTAGAGACCTACCATCAAGCCAGTTTGCCACAAGTTTCAGAAAAGAACCACACATAGAGTTTTCAATGGCTGTGACATTTCAGAAGTAAACTGACAGGCTCTTTTTCCCAGATGGATGGCTTCTATATGAACTCCGATGTGTCATACCTGGCTCCCCGGGGCTTCTCTGCTACATACCCACCACCATGAAGTCAATTATGACTCATACCAAGCCTACAGAATGAAAGGGAACTTCTCCGTACGGTTTCTGAAGTATATACATCCTTACAGAAGCAAACTCCCACCTCTTTCTCTTGTGGAGTGGCTTCCAATCACCAAATTTGTAATCAGCAGATCAGCACTTACATGGAAGTCATTATTTATGAAATCAAATGTAGTTGGGCTCAAGGCATAAAACAGATCAACCTTTTGAAAAGAAAATACTAAAATGGCTATAAATTTGGGGCATGGAAACAAGAAGGATAACACTATTACCTGGCTTTTTAAATTTTAATGGTTTGATTTTTCAAATACAATTTTTGCATCTTGGACCTAGTTATGTTCAGTGTGTAAAAGACCAAGTGTGGAAAGCTGATCCTCACTTAGCAATTATATGAGTCACAGTCAAAGCAGGGCATTGGAGGCAGCAGGGCTGGCCTTGGCTGGCAGAGCCAGACACAGTGGAGAGATCCTTCTCACAATGTTACCCTGACTTGATCTAGCCCCTCTTGGGACCAACAGCATGGTTTGGCTGACTAAGAAAGGGCAAATTTCATGCTGGCTTGAACTTAATACATCTCTGTTTCTATTGCATTTTTATTTGTAAAGGGACTTGTAAAAAAATACAGAATAATATTTCAACTTTTTTTTTTCTGGGAGATGATGAGGTTTTAGCTACAAGTTGTCAGGGAACATAAAACCAAAAACACAAGCCTTGGCTCCATTCAAGTAATTTCAGAAGAAAACAAGCCCTTATAAATGTATGTTCCTAAGAGATCTGGTTGCTGTTCTGGCAATATGGATTTGTTGTGCATATTGGAATGAGGCCTGAGTTCTTGTCCCATTTATGCTGTTTATTAGTTATGTAACTATGGAGGGCCTACGTTCTCTAACCCGTCATGTGTCTACCATACAATGCATATAGTGGAAGTGCTAACCTCTTAGAAGAGGAATAATCAAATGCCAAAAATTATTAAAAGCACTTTCTGCAGTGCCTGGCATGTAGTAAGCATGCAATAAATGCCAAACATTGTTGTTATGATTGTTTTACAAGGCTTGCAAATTGAGAGAACTTCCAAAGAATCTTCATTCTCTCTCGCTTTCTCTCTCATTCTCTCTCTCTCTCTCTCTCTCTCTCTCTCTCTCTCTCTCTCTCTTCCTTCCCCCTCACTCTCTCCCCTCCCTTATTCACTGACCTATTTCAGTTCCATTCTTTGGCACTATGTTAAAAAATATTACAACAAAGGTGCACAAGTGATTTCGGGAAGCTAAAGTGGCAATCCATCAGAATGGATGTTTCCTCAAAAAAATGCAATGCCTAAAAAGTAAAAGATTTGAACAAAACTTGAACTGGAATTTGACATCTCACTGTATCAAGTAATTCCAAATGTTTTCATAAAATATATTCTGAGTGATTCGGGGGAAAGTAAAGACAAATTTAATAAGCAAGGACGTAGATAATATGTCATTTATAGAAAATCTTTTTCACATCAAGACATTATAAGTGATCCCATTAAAAGATTTTTGGATTTTACATGAAATCATTACTTATCTATTTGTGAGATGAAAGGGATATGGGAGAAAAATGTATTATTCTGTACAGCAAAAATGAACACAATTAAAGTTACATGGTTAGGTTAGCAAATGTGCTGAACTTCAAAAAAGAGTTGTGGATTCATTCATATGCCCACATTTGTCTAATTAAATATTATGCACTACTGAAACACTGTTTTCTACCAATGTTCTATGCCAGAGTCAAAGATAAGCAAAGGATTAATAGCAGAAGAAAAAAATGACTTTGTTGGGCTGAATAAACATTGCATGAACACTGAACTCTGTATGGGATCATTAGTTTTTTTCATCATATTATTTCTAGAATGGAAAAATCACAAATCCCTCTCCAGCTTAGTTCTTTTATGAAACAAAAGCATTACCCAGACCAGCTAAGATGTATTCTTCGGGATTCTGACATCTCTGGAATGTCAAACAGGTTCAGGAGACACCAAATACAGATTCTGTCTTTCATGTGGGAAGGTTAAGTAAGAAAGGACCTCATGTGAGGAAACTGCCCTATAATTCATGGCTGTTTTAATCTACTCTGACTGTGCTTCAATTTACATGTAGAATACAATGCTGTCTCAGAGAAAAATCATCTATTTTGAGTAAGGATATCAAACTAACCATTTTGAAAAATGATAGACACATTTTAGCATTATATATCTGACAGAAGTCAGCATACACATAAAATTAACAGTACTTTAAAACAAACTATAAAAATATTATAAATACATTCCTTGATTAAAGCAGCTTTGTTCTGAAGTCTTTCTGAAAAGACTTATGATCTTTAATATGCTATAGTTTTTAAACAGGCCAGCATATTTTCTGAAAGATATTCCTTCAGCAGAATATAAATTAGCCACAGACAAAATGAAATAGCCAGAGCTGGCAGTAAAGAAAGGGTTGGATGGAGTTTTTGAAATTAAATGAATAAAATATGGTGAATCTTTATCAACAAATACTCAACCAAAGTACATTTTTATTGTAAACTTGAAAGAAGAGATATGATTGATAAATAATATTTGAATAGCTGTTCCTTGATAATTACAATTACACTTAATCTGTTTGATTTATATAAATGACTATAACACTATTTTCCTACACCTCTTCAAGAAATGATTGCAGCACTTTGCTCACAGATTTACTTCATATTTTGACCAATTATTTCTGTCCTCTTGAGAAGTCATTAGACAACTGTACTTAATTTAACCTTTAGACCACTATATGCAGATTAATCCTAAGGATAAGTCCAGAAAAGCATTATTATTAATATTTAGACCACAGATCTGTGGGGAATAACTTGAATATTTTCTACCGCATCTGAAGTCAACTTTTTCTGCAAAATGATTTAATGTCTATTTTTCACATATCAAATCTTTGAGACATATTCCCAGTGTTTGCCCTGGAACCTCTAGTGCATGTCTAAAGAATTTTCATTAACATTTTATTTAGGGGTTTCTTTTTGTATTTTTAAGTGACATGAACTTCTTTGTAGACAACATTGAGAAATCTAATAATATTCACAATTCAAAAATCAATATAAAAATTTATTATTTCTATGTACTGGCAATGAACAATTGGAAATGGAAACAAACAAAAATACTATTAATGATGGAAACAGAGAATGTAAAATACATAGTAATTTTTAAAAATAACTCTTCACTATAAATCTATAAGCAGTTGCTTACAAAAAATTATTGAACTATATACATTGAAAGATAAATCATGTCCATGTATTGGAAACTCAATATTGTAACGATGTCATTTTTCCCAAGATTGACTATAGGTTCAATGGGTCTACAGATTCAATACAGATTCAACACATTCTTAATCCAAATCCTTACTTCTTTGTTTTGCTAAGTGAAGAAAACAAAAAAGCACACTAGCTCTTCATTGCTGTGGCTCAGAAGTTATACATGTCTCTCTCACTCAAATGTCTTTTGTTGACACTACTTCTCTGGCCATATTATGACCAAAAGAGAGGATGGGCAACTCCAGAGAGCAAGAGTATATGAAAACACTGAATCTGCCACATATATTTTACTAAGGTCAAGATGTGAGGAAAGTGTAAAATACACATAGACTGAGAAAAATAAGAAAAAATGGAACTATGCATTAAAAGAAAGGGGAGGAAGGTACACAGGAAAACACTGAAAATGAACTGTGCTTACTTTATGTTCAAAATTCTTCCTCAATTTGACCCCATCAACCACTTCTGTTGATCATCTTTTCATGGATCAAATATTGATGTAAGTTTCCTCATCTGCATCAGCAACAATTCATTATTATATGAATGGATTTGAATAAAACTTATAATAGTACCAAAACACTTCCTTAAATGTAGTATACCTCAGTAAAGTGCTGGAAACAGGGATCCTAAATAGTCTACTGTACAAATTTGTGTCATTACTGAAAAGTTAATGAACTTATCAGGATACAATTGCTACAAATGAGAAGATGCCTTACTAAAGGGCAAACATCATGTTAAACTTTCATTTATTTTACCTCGGCTCCAGTCTTTGTAGGTAATATTACTGTCTCTGTAACAGCTAACATGTCTCAGAAGGATTATTTTCCAGTGTTACTTTGTTGTTGCTGTTCCACAAACCACAGTCACCTTATGCACAGGAGCACCATCCCCCACCTATCCCCATGCTCAAGAAGCCATTGCAGGCACTGTGTCAACGTATCCCCTAAAGGTCCTTCTTTTCACTGCCCCTCCAATTTACCAAAATGATATCCTTCTCTGCGATTAGTCTCTCCTGACAATATGTCCAAAGTATAGAAGATGAAATGTCCCCCTCCTTGCCTCCAAGGAGCACTCTGGCCATTCTTCTTCCAAGACAGATCAGTTTGCCCTTTAAGCACTCCATGGTACTTTGACTATTCCATTCCTGCACCACAAATCAAATTTATGCAATCCTCTTAGATCTTCTTTAGTCAATGCCCAGCTATCATATGCATAGGAGGCAATGGAAAGTAGAATGGCTTGAGTTGGACCCACCTTCGTCCTCAAAGTCCTTAGTCCATGCTTTTCCATATTCAAAAGAGGCCTTGTGGTGCAGATTTACCTAGTGCAACTCATCTTTTATCTCTTGACTGCTGTTTCCACAAACACTGGTTGTGGATCCAAGCAAAATAAAATCCTTGACAACCTCAGTGTTTTCTCCATTTGTCTTGTAGTATCTATTGGCCCAGTTGTGAGAATTTGGGTTTCCTTTACACAGCGTTGTATTCCATACTGAAGGCTATAATCCTTGACCTTCATTTGCAAGTGGTTCAATTCCTCCTCGCTTATAGCATGTTAAATCTTGTTAATAAGTCCCTCCAACCAGGATGCCACATTCTTCTTCATATAAACCAGCGTAGAGATTGAATAAGTATGGTGAGAGGATACAACCCTGACGCATACCTTTCCTAATTTAAAACCATGAGGTTGTCCTTGTTCCATCCTCACAGGTGCCTCTTGATCCATGTAGAATTTCTGAATAAGCATAATGAAGTTCTGGAGTTCCCATTCTTCTCACAGTTATCCATAGTTTGTTTATGATCCACACAGTTGAATGCCTTGGCATAGTCAATAATAAAAAAGTAAGCATCCTCTGCTTTCAGTCATCATTCATCAGACATCAGCAATGATATCCCTTGTTAGATGTCTTCATCTGAAGACCTTGGAGCTTCCTGTCAATGTACTGCTGCAACCATTGTTGGATAATCTTTAGCAAATGCTTATTAGCAGGTGACATCAGCGATGTTGTTCTATAGGTTGCGCACTCTGTTGAATCACCTTTCTTTGGAATGGGCATATATCGGGTCTCTTCCAGTCAGTTGGCCAAGTAATTTTCCAAATTTCCTGTCTTATACAAGGTAGCACTTTGTCTAAGTGTGTATTAAAGTACCTCAATTGGAATATCATCAATTTATGGAGCATTATTTTCACCAAGACTTCTATGCACTGTGGAATTCTTTCTTCAATATCATCAGTTCTTGATCATAGGCTAAGTCCAGAAATGGGGGAATATGCACCAATTCTTTCTGGTACAGTGACCGTGTATTCCGTCCATCTCCTTTTCATGCTCCCTCCATGGTTCAATATTTTTCTTATGGAGCCCTTCAGCCTCTCCATTCAACCTTTGAATATTTTCTTCAGTTTGAGGAATGTTGTGCATTGTTCATCTTTTTCTCATTTTCTAATGTCCAACCTTTGCACATTTCATTTTAATGACATATTTGCCTGCTTGAGTCAACCTTGCAAACTTATTTTTATCGCTTCTACTTCACTTTTTCTTTTGTTCACATTAGCAATTCTTAGGTCATGAGCAAATTTCAGAGTCAATCTCATTAGTGTTCATTCAGAAAAAGGTTCTATAAAACAGTGGCTTCAGAGGGGATCATTGGATCAAGTTAAATTCAAGGCAGAGGAATCAGCTCAGAAGGATGTGATTGGTGTTTGGGGAGAATTTCTCAAAATACATAGGATAATCATGGGGTGTTATTTTGAGGAAGTTTTAAGAAAATTGAAAAATGCATCAGTGAGAAAAGGGGCAGGGAGTTTGAGCCAAGAATTCTTTTTCCATCATCCTGATGCACCTGTTCATTCTTCAAGGGTAGCAAGGGTTGTTCTTTGAGAATTGCGGGTGGGGGGAGGGACTGAGCAAAGAGCATGGATAGTCAAGACTGACCTCTTGACTACACAAAGGAAAGGGGAATTCAGCTCTACATTAACACAAGGCCAATGATCACAAAGCAGAGGTCAGACATGTTTCCAGCTCCATCCCTTTTACACCATTCTGTCATCAATCATCACTCACACAGCACTCTTTCTATCTACTGGGTTCACTAATTCATTACAATGGCCACATAGAACTCATAGTCTCAAGTTAAGGCTGCAATTTCTTTATCTGTAGTGTCTCTTCCTAGCCCTGCTGGCTGGCATGTCTATCTCTAGTCCTTAGCCTCTTATATATAGTGTCCTTGGACCTCTGCTTTGTTCTGTAGGTTGGAAAGCCTACAGTTCTACACAAGGTCTCAGTATTGCTCCTCTGCTTTTCCTCATGGTCTCAGTGTTGTGGTTTTCATTGCCTCTGCTGCCTCTACCATTTTAGACATGGATCTCCCATGAACTTTTTTCTTTCTTCGTGGTCACGAGATTCTTCCTCTTTCTGCTTCTGTGGCGAATTCTTAATTATATAACTCAGTAGAATGCCAAAACTGATCTATCTCTTCTATTAGTATTTCACAGAGGGTTGCATCCTCTCATTATACTTATTCTACCTGTATCCTAAGCAAAGAATCAGATTACATGAAGAATGCAGCATCAGAATTGGAGAATGACCTTTTAGCAGCCTTTTATATGCAGATGATACAACCTGGCTTGCTGAAAATGAGAACTCAAAGCATTTACTGATGAAGATCAAGGACTGCAGCCTTCAGTGTGGACTACAACTCAAGGTAAAGGAAATTAGAAACCTCACAGCTCAACCAGTAGGTAAACAGAGAAAAGATTGATGTTATCAAGGATATGCCTTGCTTGTATCCACAATACTCATGGAAGAAGCCATCAAGAGATCAAATGACATCGTACTGAGTATGTATTGGTAGTCTTGGGCAATGAAAAATAGGAAGACTACTTCCAAGATGAACTGTATTTGAAGACCTTCCAAAGTGGCTGCATCAGTAGGCTCACACATAAGGACGATTGTGAGGAGGCCACAGGACGAGACAGTGTTTTGTTCTGTTCTACATCCAGTGGCTACGGGTTGGAACCCACTCAACAGCATATAATATCAACAACATGGCATGGGCTGACCCGACCATTTAAGAATTGCAAAACTATGGAGAGAAGAGTCATACCAAATAATTTCACTTCACCACAACAACTGTATCCCATCTGCCCTACAGCTCTGATATTGCCTCCTCAGAATTAATTTGTTTCTCAAACCAAAGTAATAGGAGCAGAATGTGGGTCCCTAGAAGGTGTCATAATTCTGTTTTTGATATGGTATAAATTGAAAAGCATAGAGTTCTTCTAACATGGATTTGAAATATGGAAATACCCATCACCACTGGAAATAGATAGACATATGGAGGATATGTCGATAAGCAATGGGTTAGCATTTTGATAGTTTTAGAAGCAATAATTTCCTTAATTCTGCAGCAGTACTTTGCACTTACTCTTGTGTAATTGTCTGCTTCAAAATGGTCAGCACCAATTCACTTCCGCTCACTAATGCCTAGAGTACTGATCTTCAATTGTTCAGTTTTCTTTTTGCTAACTTCTAAGTTTCCTAGAATCATAACCTGTATATTTCACATTCCAATAATGAGTGGATGTTTGCAGCTGGTTCTTCTCATGTTGAGTCATGCCACACGAGCAAATGAAGCTTTACTCTCTCCATTCCTTAAGATCATCTTCATTTTGAGGAGGCAGCTATCCCCTAGTCTTCTTGTGTGTACTTTACAACCTGAGAGTTTCATTGTCCAGCACTACACCAGATATTGTCCCTTTACTCTTCATCAGACTTTGGCCTGTTTGGCACTACATCACCAGGTTCTTCTTCTTAGTCTCCTTCAGTCTGAAAGCTCTGTTGAAATCAATTCACAAGAGGGATCCTGCCAATATTTGAAATATAAATGATATAATTCCCAGCATTGTAGCAACACATAAGTCACCTCAATTCAGAAAATGTATAGACAAGTGGTGGTATTTGCCAGGAGCCAAGCATTGATAGAAATGTAATTTGAAAGCAGGACTTTGGACCCCAAGACTTTTTTCTTCCAAAACGTTAGCTTCAGATGATGCAACTAAGGGATTCTATGTTCGTTTGTGTGTTTTTTCCAGATTCTTTTTCTTTAATAGCTGCTTTAGACCTTACAACCATATTCTCAATTTTACTAAACATCGCATAGCTGTAAGTATCTTTTACTCACAACTGCAAAGTAGTAAGGATGGTGTAAGGGGATACACCCTGACAAATGTGGTGTGGTACCATGTGTGTACTATCTCAGCATAAAGTGATTGTGCCTTTTTCCCAGGGTCGGTGTGCTAAATCCATTTTTCAGAGACAGAAGTCACGAATCTGAGAATGTGAGTGACTGACTAAAGGTGACAGCCATTACACACTGAAACTCTTCCATATGATTTGAACTCAGCCTGTCTGATTCAATCTATGATCTGACCCATTTCATGATGTCCAGAGTTTCTCTACTTTTTAGATGAAGAGAAGAATGACAGCCATAAAGATTCCACTTATGTGTGTTAACTTATCTCTGAAATAAGTTAAATTCTATAATAACACAATTAGCTAAAAATGATGTGCAGTTTATGCAAGTAATTCGATAACACTTTTCTCTCAGAGCAACAGGCTGGAATAAAGCTTTAAAAAATAGTGTGAATTCGAGCTAAATTTCATTGAAACAGTCAAATATGGAAATATTCAAATATTATCATAATAAAAAGTATTTTTAATAGATGGATCCTAGCAGAATGCTCTATTAGCACTCACCAAATGTTCCTAAAAATGGAAGGTTACACATATTCTACAAAAGAAGATCAGCCTGAGATAAGGTCACCAGCCAGCAATTGACTTCTCTTACTCTCAGACTGACCTGACCTTAACTCTAATTTCTGATGAAGGAGCCAGACACATACCCAGTCATTTAGATACTTGGTGATCCTGTCCAGTCACTCAGGAAAACCAAGGCAGCCAGATGAACACTGGGCAGAATGTCTTGCAGAAAGTTCCTGGGTTCGGTTTGCTCAATACTCAATGAAGGGGCTTCATTCAGGTACATGGTCAGACTAACTCCAAAATGTCCAGGTAGCAAGTCTTACGAGAAAGATCTGGATCTGTTATGTTAACATTTCCTTACACAAACACTAGACAGGAGTTGTCAAGTGCTCGTATCAGGGGACGGATAAAGTGAAGGACTGAGCCTGATGGAAGAAGCAAGGTTGAGTTCCCTAAGAAGAAAACAATTATCTTGCAACCGTAGCCAAGGACCCCTCTGGGTTTCCCAACACTCTGGGGGGATAGCAAAGGAGTCCCTACTCCCACCAGCTCTGTTGACAAGAGAAGTTGGTCATGGAAGCTGTAGGATCCTGTGGTCAGAAACCAAAGCACTTGGCAGAAATTGTGGAGTCAAATGTGGAGAACAGACAGGTGGTCACTCAGCAAAGCAGTTGTGGAAAATCAGCCGCACACCAAATTCTCTCCCATCCCTGGTCTGGGTACGACCACACCACCTCACATTCTGGAAGAAATGGGTCTTCTCCCTGACCTGACGGAGATGGTTTGTCACACACCGTGGAATCATCATGGACATTGTAAAGTATAATAAAGTTATCATTCTTGCACACACTTGACTTTGTGGAGTAAGTTTTGTTCCTCTACACCTGACTGCCTGTTGGTTGTTTGACGTGCTCCCCCTCCCGCCCTTTGTTGTTGTTATTCCTGTAAAGCAGTGGCTCCCAACCTTCTAACGCCACAACACTTTAATACCGTTCCTTATGTTGTGGTAACCCCCAACCATAAAATTATTTTCATTGCTACTTCGTAACTGTAATTTTGCTACTGTCATGAATCAGGCAACCCCTGTGAAAGGGTCATTCAACCCCTAAAGGTTGAGAACCGGCTTCTGTAAATCAACTCATGGTTCTGTTACTAAGTTGCTATGAGATTAAAAACTGGAGTTGATTTCTCTTGGTCTAAGCTTCCTTCTTTGAAAAATCAAGCTAGTTTAGATCCCTCATTATCCAGAAAACCAGATGCCATATTATCATTGTCTAGTTTCATAAGCCAGCCCTACACATTCACACATCATGGGCACACCTCAGGAATGGGGGCAAGTACAGACTGGCCCAGTGGTCTAAAGAACCCATCTTAAGCTTGACCTCCAGCCCTCATTCTTAACCTGTTCTTCCTGGTCTGCCTTTACTCCAATCTCATCCCCATCTGGTCTCAGACTCTTGATCTCTGACCCTGCCCTCAATCCTACCTTTGTCACTGTGGACTTGATGTTTATACACAGTCTCCCTGGAGGTGACCTTTGACATTTCCCTATGGACTTTGACTTGACTTGTTTTGCCGATTATCAGGACCATGATATTCTTCCTGGGCATAAAATTCACCATTTCAAGTTCAGCCCTACTGAATCCAATTTCACATGCTGAAAGTTTATCAAATGCCTAGCCTTGCCAGACTCCGACCTCCCTGTAGGTGGTGAATTTTGGCAGATAAAATTGAGGGGGGAAGCTCATTGAATGGTTTGAATATAAAGTCATATTAAGAATGTTATTTCACTAGTGACCATCATGTCAGTATCGACAAACAACATGCTGACTTGTCTTGCAAATTGCCTCCCTAAAATTTGTTGACTAGCACACTGTCTTTCCTTCCTCTTCCCCATCTGTGTATAATCCAATCTTTATCTAGTAGCTAAATAAACACACACACATACACACACACATTTTAGGCTTGGACATCTTGTGAGTGACTGCATGTGGTAAAAGGATGCCATATAGCCAGACAAAGTTTAAATATTATCTCCACAGCCTAAAAATTATGAGTTATAGTTTGCTCATCTAGCAAACAAAATTGATACATGTCACTCAGAAAGTTACTCAGGACATTAGGATAGGTGAAACCATCTATCCCGGAGGTAAGAGTAAGGAAAGACTCAATATTGCTGTATTTGTTAGACCATAAGACGCTCTTTTTCCCCCCAAAGTGTTGGAAAATTAGGGTATGTCTTATGATCCGAAGGTGTGGTACCTCAGAGCATATTAGTGTACTGGTACTGTATGGTCCAGAAAATTCTTTTCTTGTTTTCCTGATCTACAAACCGGGCACATCTTATGGTCCAAAAAAACACAGTAGTTTCCCTACTCTCATTTTTCTAATTTACCAGCTGGGTTATTTGGTACATAAAGAACCAAATCACTCAGTGTTTTGGAGAGAATTTCAGTGGGTGCATGAGAATAGCCATGCCTCAGTGCTCACTGCTTTCCATTATCAACCCCATACTCTCTACCTCGCATGTAGCCTCGTGGTTTCCTGATGGAGGCTACATGGAATATCCGTTGCAAAGACCGGATACCAATCAGTCTCACACTCATGTTACAACTCTGGAATAGATCCTTGAGGATGAAGTCATCACTTCAAACCTCCCTGTTTGATTTTTTAGCTGACGTTGCGATGGATTTTGCAGTCTTGGCTACTTAGTTCTCCTTTCATAATAAACATTAAGCCTCGATTTTGGTTTTGTGTGCATAAAGTCATTATGGGTCAGAACTGAGTCTGTGGCACCTAACCACACCAACAACAGCATTGTATATGGTTTGATGTCTTTTTGCCAGGAAGTTAACGATGCTATCTCCTAAGTTCTTGACATCCTTATTGGGTACTAGTGGTTAACACCCTCAGTTGCAGTTGAGTTGAAGAGGTTAAAGTCTATTCAGTCATGTTTCAGAAAACAGATCTGGCCAGCTGCTTCCCAACATCTGCCATTGCAAGCCCCATGGACCACAATTCTGTTCTGGTACCTATGTATTTCCGTGAGTTGCTGTAGTTATGTTTCTGAGCTTGGGCAAGGTGAAATCTTTTACTTATGGGATCAAAAATGCAGTAGACAGAAAGACAAGGCCTGGCTCATTCATCCAACAGTGTCCGAGACAGCCCTTGAGGTCCTGGAGATTCACAGTGAAATCATGCTTTTAGTTTTTTCAGTTTGGAGCTGTGAGTTCAGTTCTTCTCTCCCATCTCTTGGGATTGGAATGTTTGCCTTTAGTAAACATAAGAAATCACCTCAGAGGTCATTATTATTGCATTCTTATCTTCAACAGCTGCTGGCTACTTAAAGACAGGAACTCCCAAGGATGACAATGAACAATACCATTTATAGGGGAAAAATTAGAGATGGTTCGATGAGAACATTATAATTGCTTCCACGCCTGTGTCAGTTGCATGAAAAGTAAAATGTGAAGGAGTTTGGGGCTACTTTTGTTCTATTCATTACCCAATTTACATTTGGTGGTTTTTATGTTGGATTAGAAATTTTATTTTTAAATCAAGTCAACAATTTCTAACTTCTGGGGATGGAAGGAATCCAGGATTTACTACTGCCTCAATCTAAACCTGGGGGTAGGGCTGAGGTGGCGAGGGTCAGAGAAAGCCTCATTGTGCTATTAAAACACATTCTAATTGTAACCAAAAAAAAAATAATGTGAATATATGAAAAGTCACTGTAGCTGTGCCTTGGAAGGTTGAAATAACCTAAATTATAAAGTGGTAGAGGTCCCTATTGAGGGTAGATAATTTATGGTGTTTATACAGGAAGGGACATTAGCCAACCACAATTCATGCTAAGGAGGATTTTGAACAAAGTCCAGATGGTGTTTCAGCTGTAAAATGCGGTTATCTTGGGACTATCCGATGAACAACAAAATCATTCAAGTCAAGCTCACTGTCCTTTATAAGAATCAAGTTCAACAGAAGCAGAATTAGGAATGATGGAAAACAGTTGTACCATATTTTCATATTAGGAACGGCACTGCTATCTTTATTTTATTGCCTATTTTTTACTTAATGCACAAGTTACATTTTTACTGCTATAAGAGGAACAAAAGGGGGGAAATCTACATGCCCACCATCCTGCTGCCATACTCCAACACAATTAAATTCACAGCATAAATTCAGACTTTTTGCTTGTTTGATTGAACAAATTAAATTATTATTCATTGCTATAACTTTCTGATGACTACATAGCCTTCTATATAATCTGACTACCATTAAATACTATTCAAGTTCCTTTAAACTGGGCAGGTTGTATGTGTCTGATATTTTTAATACTATTTTTAATTCTTATAAATAGAACTACAAATAATATGCTAAGCCTATAGCTACTATCTATTTTTAATTATTTCTCTTAGGCATTATAGTCTTCTATAAATGTGATGATATAATTCCAATATTTCCTTCAAAGTAATTTTAAAACTTGAAAAATGATTGTTTTTATGTTTAGAGTCTCTGCATATCCGTGCTAATATCTCCACCTTAACATCTCCCATTTCATAAAGCTGTCACCAAATTCTATTGAGCTCAGATGACTGCTCACAGTAAGTTCCATTTTACTTGGCTCCAATCAATTACAGGAATCTAGATTTACAATCCAAATCACTTGAGCTCATACATTTCACATAAGGTAAAGCGGAGTTGACAACCTCACTTGAAAATGTTAAAAGGGTGGTCCATGTTTTCATGCACCAGTAAGTGATTTCTCAGTTAAATGGGAATGAATCTGAATATACAATAAAGGCAACATTGCATACAGCCTGGGTTTTGTGGAATGCACAGCATGGGATCATTCTGGACTGAGATGAAACATTTCATTAATTAGCTAAGTCTCAAATCTATTTTTTCCTTTTTAGACTTGATTTAGTAACTCCCTTTATGTTTCTGATTCTTTGCTAGTCATAGGGAAGTACAGAACTATTCTTTTTAGAGCAGTCGGATCTTTTTTTTTAACTGCCCTGGACAATTTTGCAGTTTCTCAATTATCTAAAAATTCACTTCAATCGCTTGTCCCTTTGTCTGTCCTCCTTCTCCCCCACTGGTTGTTTACTGAAGGCAAAAGCAGACAGGAAGAATGCACGTGATCACACAAGATGGAACATATCCGGGTCATGTGAATGAAACCTGGATCTGGGAGGATACATTTTAAAATGTGTTTTCTTCTAGAAATGGATTGGCAAGTTGAACAATAAAGAGGAATTGGTACTGATAGCTTTATAAAAATCACGTTAGAATTATTATAATGTGAATTCCACAATTGTCTAGGGAAGTATAAGTTGAAAATTATGTAAATGAACTTTTATTTTAGTATTTAAAGAATATTACATAAGACATATTTCCTGAGGGTAGAGTGGTAAAGACAAGGATTATGGGTCTAAAATTGGAGGCAAAAACAGCAAAATAATTTTATTCCATCTTCACAGATAATGACTTTATAGTTTAAAACCAATCAATTTAGAATAAAATACAAATGAATGAGATGGGGAGAAAAAGATAAGCATATTATTATTCCCCACATTCCCTATGTACATTCAAATATCAATTTACTAATGTGACTAGTGATAGAATAGTCTTCATGCTTTCATTCTCTATGATGTTGTCTCACAAGAAAGAGGAGATTAAACAGAATCAGATTTGTGAATGAAATCTGCCTGACAGGCCAAGCACTTTAAAACCCCAAACCAAGTGACGATACCAAGAGGGTGGAGGGAGGCTGGGGTAGAAAGCGGGAACCAATTGCAAGGATCTACATATAACCTCCTCCCTGGGGGATGGACAACAGAAAAGTGGGTGGAGGGACACATCAGACAGTGTAAGACATGACAAAACAGCAATAATTTATAAATTATCGAGAGTCCATGAGGGAGGGGGTGGAGGGGAGGGGAGGGGAGGGAAAAAGTGAGGAGCTGATATCAAAGACTCAAGTAGATAGCAAATGTTTTGAGAATGATGATGGCAACAAATATACAAATATGCTTAACACAATGGATTTATGTATGGATTGTGATAAGAGTTGTATGATTCCCCCCCAAAATTGTAAATACTGACACAGTAAGTGTGTGTGTGTGTATGTGTGTGTGTGTGTATATATATATATATATATATAATGACTAGAGTTGTATCAGTCCCCCAATAAAACGCTTTCTTAAAAAGCTTAAATCAAACACTTAGTAATTGAGTCGAATTTTGACTTCTGTTTAGAACCAGCACCAAAGTGAACATAGAAAAAAATGGCTTCACTTAGTAGCATGTTAACAAGTTCCATGTTAGAAATAAGTTCTTGCTAGGTGCCATGCTCAATTCCAGCTCATAGGGGCCCTGTGATGAATATAATGAAACTCAGCCTGTCCTATGCCATCCCCACAATTATTATATTTGAGCCCACTGTTGCAAATACTTTATCTATGTATCCTGTGGAGGGCATTACTCTTTCCCCCTCTTTTTTTTTGATTTTGTTTTTGTTTTTTGGGGGGAATCACTGCCCTCTGGTGGTGGGAGCAGGAGGCCCAGCCTTTGCTCCTGTGGAGCTGGATTGAACCTCCATCCCAGTGGGCCACAGTCCCGTGCACAACCACTACACCACCGGGGCTCAGCAAATTTTGTTTTTTGTTGTTTTAAATTTTGTTTGTTTTTTGTTGTTTCTGTTTGTTTTTTGTTGCTTTTTCCCTACCTCTTGACTGTACCAAGCATGATGTCCTTTCCTGATAGCATAGTAAAAGTACCTGAGACCAAGTCTCACCACTCTTGCTTCTAAGGAGCATTCTGCCTGTACTTCTTCTAAGACAGATCTGTTTCTTCTTTGGTAGCCGATGGTATTTCACTATTTTTCATCAGCAGCATCATTCAGACACATTAATTCCTAAACCAAAGTGCTCTAGAAATTGTGAAAAGACAAGACAATACTTTGAAAACAGAATCAAACCAAACTCACTCAATGCTAACTGATGGCGCTCCTGTTGGTTTCTGAGACTGGGACTGCAGAAAGGCCAAGCTTTCTCCCACAGAGTAGCTGTAGATTTTTAACCCTAACACGACACCTCGACATGATATGGCACTAAAGAGTTTACGCCTGATAATGAGTAAACCGCTCAATCCTGATTTTTTTTTCTTTTCTGTTTTTAAATGGAAGGACAATGGAAAACTCATCACAATTATATGCAAGCACTGGCCTACAATCCTTCCTCCATGTAGTTGCTCCTATACGACGTCCTCTTTCCCTTTTTTCTTTTTTTAAAAGTTTTCTATTACCCTGTTCTCTTAGCACACATATATTTAGCGGCCTCGTTTAAACACACACACACACATACACACACATCGAAGGTGTAATGTGTAAGTAAATATTTTAAGAAGGGTGACAACATATTTAAATTGAGGTGATGACGTCCGTCATGATCTTGGAGGATTCAAGTCAGTCATAACCACCAATATGAATTATCAACAGCTGATTTTTTTTATTTCTAAGCATAGGTGGCGATTAAACAGCGCTGAATCTATGACTAGTAGAGGCACTTTACAGATAGAGTCACGCCTGAAGCTGAAAACTAAACTCTTCAGGGTATCTGGGAAGGGAGATACCACTTAGAAAGGAGGGATGACAATTTCCATTTAAACAATAGGTTGAGAGAGGCTGCTATGGGCATTGGTTATTGTTGTTGGGTACCATTGAATTGGTTCCACCTGAGCACGTCTGAGCACAATAAAATGAAACTGCCTTGCCCTTTGCTATCCTCACAATTGTCGTGACACAAGAACCTTCTGCTAAAGTCATCCTGTCAATCCATCTCCTTGACAGTTTTCCTCTTTCCCCCTGACCTTTTCCTAGACCTACCTTTCTCCTGGGACCTGTCCCTTAGGATAACATGTTCCATGTAGATGAGATGGAATCTTGTCATCCTCACTTCTGAGGGGCATTTCAGCTCTAGTTCTTCCAAGACAGATTTGTTTGTACTTTTGCCAGTCCACAATACTTTCAATATTCATTGCCACTCTCATAATTCAAATACATCAATTCTTCTCTGGTCACTTATTGATTGTCCAGTTTTTACTTACATGTTAGGTGATGGGAAATATCATGGCTTGGGTCAGATGCATCTTATTTCTCCAAAAGTTACAGCAGATTTTCCAAAAGCAATGTTCTTTGATTTCTTAACTGTTGCTTCTATGAGTGTTCGTCATGGATCCAAGTAAAATGAAATCCCTGAAAACTTCACGCTTTTCTTCACTTATCATGGTGCTGTGTTTTGATTCAGCTGGGAGGATTTTTGTGTTCTGTCAAGGTCTAACCCATGCTGACTGTTGTGATCTTCAATCTCCATCACTAGGTGCTCCAAGTTGTCTGTCCTTTCAACAAGCAAGGTTGAGAAACCTTCCGCTGACCCTGATGTAGCTTTTTCCTTCATAGAGTCCATTTTCTCAGAGTAATTACTCAGCATACAGATTGATAAAGTACAGTAAATGGTTACAATTCTGACACACATCTTTTCTAATTATAAAAAACATAGTACTCATCTCTTCTCTGGGAATAATTACCTCTTGGATCGTGTATAGATTCCAAATGAGCATAAGCTAGTGTTCTGGAAGTCTCATCCTTCATAAGGTTAACCAAAGTTTATTATGATCCACTCAGCCGAATGCTTTTGCATAGTCAAGAAAACACAGGTGGACATCTTTTCTCATATTCCCTGCTCTCCGTCAAGAACTTGGAAACAGAATGCAGTAAAGGAAGTCTAGATTGATTTTCATATTTATCCTTTCAATGATTCCAAGATCTTTGGTCCCCTTAATCAAAAATAAGAAACAAGAGGAGCTGGTTTGAGGGAGAAAGATTGTGTGCTTTGTACATATTTATCCTAAAGCGCCTAAGGAATATTCCCCTGAAAATAAGAGACTGTCACAAAGGCATGTAACATGTAGATACGTCCTTTGATGGGAATACCATGGTTGGCCGTTGAAAGTTCTGGAAAGGAATGAGAAGAAAGATTCTGAGCACAATATTAAGGAACCATGCATGAGTGAAACAAAAACTGATTAGTAAATATGGCAAACAATCAGGAAAAATATGTCCCTTCAATTAAGGAGGGGAGGTTGGTTATGAGTATAATGTGCTACAGAGAGAACATATATATGTGTATATATGTATCTCAATTATTTTATTAAGAGCTCATTGGAACTAAATGAGCTTCCAGATTTTAAAAACAGATTAAGTAACTAAGCATAGAAAATTTCACTCATGGCCAAAGGAATTGCCATTTAATCTACCAGTATTGACTTATTTTTCTTAGTATTCAATATAAATATGTATTCTCCTTTTATAGTTAAGATAAATGTTGAATAAATAAAGAAAAAGCGTGATATCAAATATAAGTATGAATTAAAAAAGAAAGTGGACTCTAAAGCACACACATTCATATGATCTCCTACCCCTTTATGTCAGTTGATACTCTGTACTTGGAACATGGCAGTGCAATCCACAGCCAGGCATGGTTACAGTGGGGTTTTGTTCCATTATACTTGGGGTTTCCATTAATCAAGAGCCAATTGAAAAGTCACTAATAATGATAACTTCTTGAAAATTTAAAATTGTCATTAGATGTGCATAAGATTGTTAGAGTACAAAGCATTTGACGATCATATTCATTATTATTCTCAAAACTATGTTTGATGCTCCTGTTGAAGAGTTTTCTGTGCTTAAATTGAACAAATTAGTAAAACCTACTCCCAGAAAATAGCTGTCATCTCAACCAAACAAAATCTAAAAACTGCTAATCTATCCTGGACAAAAAAGGCTTGGGAAAGATTAAGGAGCGGAGATCTGCCTTGGTGTTACCTAGACTCAATAACTTCTGACAGGCCCATGCTGACCTCCAAGAGCTCTTTCGTGACTCCCTTTCTCAGGGTCTGGTCTCAGCATGTCACACTCAAGCCTCTTACACTCTCCTAACACAAAGGTGAAATCTCCTGGGACTTTTGATACAGTTCAGCAATATAACAATAGACAATAAAGAATGCAAAAGTCTGAACCATATAGAAATAGAGTGCTTGTACAGGGGAGGGATACTATCACATATTTTAGAGTACTTGATAGTCAGGGTAGATAAACTTTTCCTCTGTAAAATGAAGTAATTTTTGGTAATAATTTTACAGTAATTATGAAAATTATTCTTTAGATTTAAAGCAGATATTTTTAAAGATTAAATTTGCTTTAAATATATTCTCAACAGTCAATTAAATAAGGCATATATATCCTAACATGTTCATAAACAAGACAAAAACATCACATTTCATTCACACTGCTGTCCTAACTCTTTTAAGCTTTAGAGACCTAAGTCCAAGTGATCATCTCGCATTCTCTTCAGTCACCGTGCTATTCTGTTTAAATGCATGAATATGCTATATACTTAGTCTGGAGACAATATCCGCTCCTGAAGTGACCTTATAAGACTAAGTAGTGGGCTGAACCCCAGTGGCGTAGTGGTTGCGTGTGGGACTGCGGCCCACTGGGTTGGCAGTTCAAATCCAGCAGCAGCTCTCCAGAAGCAAGGCTGGGCCTCTTACTCCCACCAGGGGGCAGTGATGCCCACCAAAAAACCCCACAAAAAACAAACAAACCCCACAAAAAACAAACAAACAAAAAGACTAAGTAATTTCACATTTATTCTCAAAAGGAGCATGGTTGAGTACCTGTATATGTTATGGCGTCTTACACACATGGATCTCATCAAGTTAACTTTCTTATAGAACATATGTTTTGTTTTTGCTTTTATCATCTATTTATTGTGAGTTAGGTGGGGTTTCTACATTTTGGATATTCAATTTTGTATCAAACAGTGTAAACTACTTATCAAATGCCCCAAAAGCTGACTGAATTTTCCCCCTTAGATTTCCCTTCTCCCTTTGTGGATTACCAGTCTTCTCCTGAACTCAAGTTCATATCAGTCAACCCTGTAGCCTATTGCTTCATTTCACCTTTGTCTTATCCCCCACCTTGGTAACTTCCAAAGTCTGTTCCCTTTGCTAAGGAAGCCATTGTCTTAATTTATTTCTCTTATAACAGTGGTTTCTTTTCATATTTATCCTTTTCTGATTAACTGATTTCACTCTGCATAATGTTCTCCACATGTCCTGGATGCTGCATGTTTTCACCATCGTTTCTTAGTGATGGATAGCAAGCAGTTCGTTGTGCTTTAGAGATGCAAACCCAAGCAATAATAAGATATCATTTTACCCTGACGATAAGAGCCAAATTAAAAACTCAAAACAGCAAATGCTAGAGAGGTCATGGAATGCCTGGAACCCTTATACCCTTCTGGGGAGACTATACGGTAAATATGTAAACCCAGGGTGGACAGTGGTGTGGGACTACCTCAGTCAAATGGAAAGAAAACTTCCATGCTCCTCTGTTAAATATATATATATATATATATATACCCTAAAGGTATACATACTCCAAAGAAGTAAGAGTCAGAGCCGAGTCAGACACATACACACCCATCTGTATCTCAGCAGCATTCACAATTAGCAAGAAGATGGAAGCAACCTAATTGCCCACTGTCAGAAGAACAGATGAGAAAACGCTAGTACGTAGGAAATAATGATTATTAAAGGATATATAATTAAAATGATCTGATTTTGAAATATATTTCAAAGAGAGAGTCAAAGCTTAACAGGAAAGGGGAAAAGTTGTTTAGGACTTCTATCAACAAAGTACATTTTGGAGGGGTTGGGGGGGTGCGCGCATCGCTGCCCTGGTAGGAGTAGGAAACCCAGCCTTGCCCCTGGAGAGCTGCTGCTGGATTTGAACTGCCAACCCAGTGGGCCACAGTCCCGCACACAAGCACTATGCCACTGGGGCTGAAGCCCAAAGTACATTTTTAAGGAAGAATTTGTCAATGACCTGGTTTGGAATTTCTGGCATACTGTGATTGTGAAATGAGAGGAACATTTTAGTTGATTTTGTTATTTTTAACTTCTGCACTGAAAGTGTTCATACTCACTATATGAGGGCAGGCAGACCATTCCTGCCACCCTAGGCTTGGAGAGTCCTCTGAGGGATGGAATCTAGTCTAGATAATTAAGTAAAATTCCCAAACCTAATGCTGCCACTCACTTTGCACTATGACCACTTTGCTTCAACCCACCTGAACATGCTGAGCATGTGATTTGCTTTCATAAAATGAAATATCCTCATGAGAGACTTACAAAAAATTATGGGGCCATTTGTTCATTCCTTCGCATGGAGAGAATTGAAATATGGGGTTGTGGGAGGAGAGAAGGGCAAAGGCTAGAAAATGCAAAAATTTTATCCACATAAGTGTCCTATTTTTAAAACATGGACCTGTTTTCCAAAGAGTAAGGGGGAAGGAAACGAAGGCAGAAATTAGGACCCAAAGCTTGGATAACATTCCCAGATAAGGAAAGGGAAAACAGAAGAGGGTGGAAGGATAGTTCAGGGACAAACCCTCCAATTCATACGCACTGTAATCAAGACTGCTGGACTCACAGCCAGCCTGCGTGGCAGGAGAGATCTGCTCCTGGGGATTTCTGAGTCTGTCACTCTGTACCGGTGCAGAGAGAGCCTCCTCTCTCTCCACGGGAGCTAGTGGATTCAAACTGACGATCTTGCAGTTAGCGGCCCAACGCCTTACCAGTTTGCCACACACACCCAATTCATTATTAGTAGTTAGATGGATATTTAATAGGCAGAAAAGTGTTTTGTGTGTTACTAGAGGTTCGTTTGTTTCGTTTGGGGGAAGGCCTGCCTATGAGAAAGGAAAAGGAAGGTGACGGGAAGCCAATGCTCAGAGAACACCAGATTCCCTCTGGGGGAACAAAGAGAGGGAGGAAGAATCAAAGTGTGGGATTCACAATTGACTCTGAGATCCATGGCAAACAGTGGTGAACTGGAGGAACCAAGAGAAAATGTCACGGACCGAAGGCTTGATTTATATAGAAAATTACTAGTGACGGAAAAGAGAAAGATGCAAGTTGCACGCATAGTATTAACTCTTTATTATTCATTAAAAGATTATGGAGTTAAAGCCAACATCAGTGGTGCTCACGCCATTCGAGATCCCCAGCCTGTGTTCGGCCTGCGTGGGGTGGCTGTGACTTCAGTTTCCAAAGCAAACACTCTGCCATCCATCAACGCTGACTTAGTGCGACCTGCAAGGTCCCGAGACTGTAATTGTTGGCGGGCAAGCCCAGTTTTTCTCCCACAGAGCTGCAGGTGGTTTCAAACCGCGGACCATGCTGACCGCAGCCCCAAGGGAAACCAGCTCACCACCCAGTGAATAAGCTAGCACTTAGAGGCCTGGTGGCATAGAGGTTACACATTGGGCTGCTTATCTTGAAGTCGGCGCTTTGAAACCACCCACCTCTCTGAAGAAGACATCTACGTAAAGAGTTACTGTCCATCTTGTCCTTAGTGCCCCTGTACGTCAGAACCGATTTGGTGACGGTGAGCTTATTGCTGTTGTCCGCTCTTGGTTTTGGAAGTCTCTCGACACAAGGAATGTGGTGAGAACTTTACAGATGCATGCTAGGCTACAGGATTTAAAATATGGATATTGTAGGGTAAATATAAAAAGAATTGCTACAAAATCACAGAAAGCTTTATTCTTTATTCAACAAAATATAAAGCTGTTTTTCTTAATCTCTCCTCTATCTTGGTCTACACCCTTCTTTTCCCAAAGAATTCTATATGTCCCTCTTTATATCAAGTTAAAATAGAAGTTTTGTATACTAAGGGACCTAAATTATGTTCTTTAAAAATGTTATTTGTGGTTAGGGAGCAAAAAGGTCCAAAGAGGCATTATTGGTGGGCCAGGTGGGTGAGTGAGCTTTCTCAGAGAATCCTGGCTACTCTGAAAGTATGAGCAGGTGTGCTTTCATCATGGAAAATACCTTTGTGCAACTTTTCTACTTAATATTTTTCTTATCAATTAAGTTTCCCATTTAAAAAAAGTCTTCATAACAAGAATTTGTGTCCGTCCTGTGTCCTCTAAGGAAATCTATAAGGATGAATCTTTTGAAATAAGAAGTAAACAGTTGTGAAGGATATTGTCTTCCTTGGATCCACAATGATTGTTCATTGATTAAAGATCATGAGCATCGATTAAAAGATCATATGATGCATTGTTGCACGAGACCTCTTTAATGTATTGATGAGCAACGACTTAGAAGTACCTAGCACAAGTCAAAGTCTTTTCAATTGCCTCATATGCATGTAAGCATTGGACACCTCCTGAATAAGGAAGATGGAAAAATAACAGAACCATTTGAATTATGGTGCTGGCAAAGAATATTGAAGTTACCACAGGCTATCAAACGAAAAATCAAATCTGTCTTGGAGGAAGTATAGTCAGAATGCTCCATAGAGGCAAAGGGTGGCATGTACTTTGGTGATGTCAGGAGAGACAAGTCTCTGGAGAAGGCCATTGTGCTTGGTATAAGCAGTGAAAAAGATAAAGTGGGTTGACGCATGACTACATGAATGAACTCGGACATAGGAACAATTATGAGACCGGCACGAGACTGGACAGTGTTCGGATCTGTTGACCTAGATAGTGTTGTTATGGCCTTTAATGTAGCCTGTCTGGTACCCTTGGAAGCCACTGTTTTGATTGTACCTTTATGTTGAAAGCATCCTAATAAAGTAAGGCAGGTGTATCCTTGCATGGACTTTTCAGCAGTGAGCAGTGACGGGTTTAAACACTTTTGTGTGGAATAAACTCATGCATGTCTGAACTGAAACTGTGGTAATGATACATTTTCACTTAACTCCATATGGAGTCCAAGGTAGTTGTCACTGAGATTCAGATGCCAAAGTCCTTATTATCATTGAGTAACATTATTATTCTCTCTTGCATAGTTTTTCTCCTACTGGAGATACATTTTTACAAATGTTCAGTATGAAATCACACCCAGAAACTGACAAGAATTTCTGAAGCTTTTGATCATAATTAGCTTTATAGATAAAGGTTTTTGAATTTCAGTTTTCTAATTATAAGGTCAGATTCTCTTACCAAACATGATTTTCTAAAAAATATGGGAAAACATAAAATAGAAAACAAAAATCATCCTCCATCCAGCTACCCAAAGTTAAATACTCTTCATTTTGCTTCTATATGTGTCTATATATGCGTGTGCATGTCTATGTATTTATAAGATATGAAGCTTTTAGAAGGTTGTTGTAGTTTGCTTGATAGACATTGAAGATGCTTTTCACCATAAAAATATACAAGGGAATGGAAACCTGACCCATATCCTCTAGGTTTGTCATCTTCTAAGTTCTAAATTTATTTGATATTTTCCATACATAAACAAGATTTATGATTGAAGTTGAAAAGCTTTGTATGAGCCAGTATTGTTTTTGGTTTCTATGCATTGAGACTTTATATTATGTTTAATGTTTCAACCATTGGAAAATGGATTAACTTTTTAAGTCCTTAAAAAGCTATATAAAGGCTGAGCCCCAGTGGCGTAGTGGTTGTGCGCGGGACTGCGGCCCACTGGGACGGAGGTTCAATTCCAGCAGTGGGGCTGGGCCTCCTACTCCCACCACCGGAGAGCAGTGATGCCAAAAAAAAAAAAACTATATAAATTTATAGATGACTAGTGACCAGAAAGAATTAATGTAGATTTCCTAAAGGTCTGAGTTAATGATTTTTTTTCTTTGTTCGTGAGGGGAAAAAAAATCCATGAAACAAAAGTGAGTAGTTGAGACCACAGAGAAAGACAGGAGAACTCCAAAAGGGATTGGAATAGGCAGAAAACAAGGCTAGAGGTGGAGACTCATCAGGACCTGGGGTTAAACACAAGCAACCAAGTAAGAAATAGTGACTGTTAGTTAATGCTTTCTGGCCACATTTGTAATTAAAAGAACACCCAACTTTTCAATTACTTTCATTCTGATTTTACATGTAAAAATGGATAAGCAGTGCCGGTATCAGAATAAATCAGGAAAAGAATGTTAGGTAGAAAATTCTACACCCAACATCTCTAAAAAGCGGGAAGTTAATGTGGCTTCCTATATGGTTAAACAAAGCAGTCTTGACAGAATTATACTGGATGATTGTATGTATTTTGATCTATTATCAAAATAACATCAGACTTTTTTAATGAAGTCCTAGAACCTGAGTACATGGAAAATCTTCTCTAAATAAAACCTTTTAATGATGATTGGGAAAAAGTGAACCGACCTTCATTTTATTTCTTGTTAGCAGTGCTAAGTAGTAAAATTTATAGCTAAAGGACCTGGCCTGTTCTTTCAGGCAATAGCTCACCATTGTTGGAATAAAACTAACATCCGATGTGTTGTCTGACTTCAGTTGTTTATCTCACAGGTAATTAGTGGAGATCTTTTATATTCTGCTAAAAGGGTCATTCCAAGAAGAAATAGAAAACATTGGACAAAGGAAAGATGAGTTGATCTTGTCAGCATCGAGGATTTCTCGGCAGGAGATCTTGCTGTGGCTTTCATTATTACAACCAATAGCTGTTGCTATAGAAACTATACTGTTAACAAGCTAACTGAACCAAGGCAGCGGCTGAAAAATGAGAAAGTAGGGGGGGGGGAAGAAAAGGAGCAAGAAGAAGAAAAAAATGACGGTAAGATTCAGTTCTTATAAATGAGTCTCTTGCTTTAAAAGCTTAGCTTATCTCTCCTGGTTTTCCCCTTAATGCTGCATGGATAATGTGTGGAGAGAAATAAGAATAATATAATAAATTCCTATAGCCCTTTTCAGAAAAGGTCTCAGAGATCTTTATTATTCAAAATGAAATTAAAAGCAACTATAAACCAATACCTTTAAAAATTAGGACTTTAAATCCAAAGTGATCCCGGGAGGTAATGAGATACTTCTTAGTCCTCAAGGAGAAAAACCCTGCATACTCATTATCTGTGTGTGCCAAATGCATTTGAAAAAATCTAGCCAGTATCATAAAAAGTAACATGTATTATCTTTGTCCAATTATTTGTTAGGTAGTTAAGAAAAGAATTCACAGACATTTTGTAAAGCACATACTTCTTAGATTAAAATGTTACAAAAATCAGACGCATCCTTAGATGGAAAGGCATATCAATTTGATTTTTTTTCTTCTCAACTCTTTGCATTCAGGTTAGACAAAGAGATAGGAAATTTAGTCCAAAATATATATGAAATGCATTTATACATCTAGTGCTCTGAGATTGCTAGCTAAAAATATATTCTCACATTTCCATTCTACAATTATCTCCTTTTCACCTATAACAATCCCTGCAAAATTTGCCACTCTTCAGAGGATTCCTGTGCCTGCGGATGGCAAAGAAGCAGCCATTTCTTGCTAACAACGCTCCCCCACAGGAGAAAGAAGACACTGCCTCCATTCTTCACTACCCCAAGTTCTTCAACAGTGAAGGCTGGGTCAATGCTGACTGCTCAAATGCAATGTCTCTTGACTTGACTGATTTCTGTCTTCCATACGCTTTCTCCCCATTTCTGTAAGTGCTCAAAATGGTGATCACATGTGTGAACCAGAGGGTAGCTGTGCCACAGTCAGAATCTGCCTCTGCCCTATGATTTTCTTCTTCTCAAGGTCTCTCTGCTTAGAACAAAATTTTCCAATAACTCCTGTTAATGGAACTCTTCATAGATTCTCGGAGTCCATAAAGAGGTGGAAAGAATGACCTGCACTCCATGACTTTCATTTTGTCAACAATTAATGTGTTGGCCATCAGACCCCAAACAGCCCTCTTTGTGGCCACAGATGCACAAGATGCTTCATGAAAACAACTCCTTTGTCTTCTGTCTCTAGGCTCCATCTAGACTCTAGATTCTAAGTAGTACTTTCTTTTTGTTGCTATTGTTTTACATCGCCATTACCACAGACAGTAATAAGAGTATCAGGTACAAAACAGTGTACATCATGCTAAGATAGGAAAATCTCCCAGGGAAAACTATGTGAAGAGTTGTGACTTCTCTTATGATTTATATAATACATTATGTTTACATCTAAAACTCTTTGGAACCAATGATCTGAAATCTTGTTTGGTTTTAGTCACTGCTTTCAGCTTGCAAAACTAAGTGGCTCAGATAAAATTTTATTTCAGACAAAATGCCAGTTTACCCCAATCTATATGAAAGGCCTCATTCCTCTGTTTGGAAGAGAGAAAATCTGAGCTTTCAGTTAACGTGATATCCTACTTATATCTGCTCATCAAAGTTTCAAGGATCTTTGGGAGAAATTTCAGTCTGGATTTAAACTCCGGAACAAAATTATCTCTGTACAATGTCTCTGCACTTCGGGAAAATCAAAGCACTTCACTAATTTGGTGATGGGGAGAGCTTCAATAAAAGCCAGGAAGACGGGAGGAGGGACAGGGGCAGATATTTGTCATTTGGGGCTTTATTATTTTATTTGTTTTCTGGGGCCTGGGTGGGGTTTGATTTTATGGAGTGCTTCAAGTTTCACAGAAGGACCTAATCTGAATGTTTGTTTATTCTTAGAAGTCTGGGGTTTCAGGGCAGTCCCATACGCAGTTCTATTTACACTAAAAGGTAACATAGTGGGCATGTGCTCATAAAGGTTTATAAAAATATGCATGCAAGGATGAGAATCACTATTGATAATTAAAAATGTTAAACAATACAGTATTCTTCATCAGAAACCAAAATCAAAGCTGTTTCCCAGTCACAGCAACCCTCCATGGCCAGGTAGAAAGCACCCCATTCGACTTCCTAGACTGAAACTCTTTAGGGCAGTAGAAAGCCTTGTCTTTAGTGGTTTCGAACTGCTGACCTTGCACTTAGAGCCCCATACATATAATTAATGGTTCCATATTATATGTGTGTTAGTTCGGGAAGAAACAAACTAGAGAAACAAATTCACAAGCACGCATACGTATATGAGAGTTTTATATAAAGTGTAATTGTACATTCAGAAAACATCCCAACCCAGTCCAGTCCAAGGTCATAAGTCTGATATTAGCCCACATGTCCAATACCGATCAATAAAGTCCTCTGCAGACTCACAAAACTCATACAATGAAGCTAAATTCAGGACAATCACAACCCATTGAGATGGTTGAAAATAGGTTGGCTAGGTTCAGGCACACTTTCATCCTCAAAGTAACATCCTTGCTTTTCAATACTTTAATGTGGTCTTCTGGAGCAGATTTACCTAATGCAATGCATCTTTGGGTAGCTTGACTACTGCTTCCATGAACATTGATTATAAGCAAGAAAAAATTCCTTGACAATTTCAATTTATTCACCATTTATCCTGATGATACGTGTAGGACCAATTGTGAGGACACTGGTCGTCCTTCCATTGAGTGTTGATCCATACTGAAGGCTGTAATTCTTGTTTTTATCAGCAAGTGCTTCAAGTCCTCCTCACTTTAATCAAGCATTGTTCAGACATCTGATTATTGCAGGTTTTTAATAAACCTTCCTCAAATTCTGATGCCACATTCTTCTTCATATAATCTAACTTTTCTGATAATTTGCCCAGCATACAGATCGAATAAGTATGGTGACAGAAAAATCACTTTTTCTGATTTTAACCATGCAGCATTCCCTCATTTCGTCCTCACAACTGCCTCTTGATTCATCTAGAAGTTCCACAGGAGCACACTGAAGGACAAGATCCATCTGATATCAGTGATGATATTTTTGGTTCCCTGTCCTTTTCTGAATTCAACTTGAACCTTTAGTAGCTCCCTGTCAATGCACTGCTACAGTCTATGAGTCTATTCTATAGTCTGTACGAGGATGACAGCCTTCAGGATGGATTACAGTCATTAGCAAAATATTATTTGCATGTGATGTCAATGATCTTTTTCTACAATTTGAGGATTCTTTTCAGTCACCTTTCTTTGGAATGGGTACAAATATGGTTCTCTTCCAGTCAATTGCTCATGTAGCTGTCTTCCACATATCCTGGGATCAATGTGTGAGTGCTTCCAGTGCTTCAACAGCTTGTTGAAAAATTTCAGTTGGCATCCCAACAGTTCCTGGACTAATGTTTGTTGACGAATGCTTTAAGTGCATCTTGAACTTCTTCCTTCGTTACCATTGGGTCTTGTGCATTTGCCACCTAATGAATCATTGGAATGTGGACTGGCTCTTTTTGGTCCATCGGCTGTGATGTTGCTCCTGGAATCCTGAGCATAATATAAAAAATGTAATCTTTTACAGGAATTATTCTAGCTCTCATTTTCTCTGTTTCATGACAGCTGTGTTCTCCTTCTGCACATCCGCTTCTTTCAGTGGTGGGAGATATGCCTAAGGCAACTGGAATTTTACATCTAAAGTTTAAAGGCTTTAAAAAAAGTCTAGCCTAGTAGAAAGGAAGGTGGGAAGACAAGCAGCAAGAAAATTATGGGAGTTTCTGAACACAGTATTAGTCAGCAGCTCAGGAAAAGCATGGGTATTACCTCCTGAGACAGAAGAAACCAGGTTTCCAGCATCCCTTGACCAGAAAAGCAATATCGTTAAGCCTTCCATGCTTTGTTATTTTAAGAACCCAGTTCCACCACCAACCTTTACTTTCATACTGGGACCTGGGACCTTAGGAAGCACCATGATGCCAAGAGGAATTATTTATGCTGTTCTTTTCTTGACTACTTATAATGCCAGTCTACTCAGAGATCATTCGATCAATGATGGATAGACACTAATATACTTTCCCTGTGTGTGTTTTAATTAAAACTAAAGTTTAGAGTAGTAAAATTCTATTCAGAAAAGCATTGGGCTAATAAAAATCTACTTATACCTGTGTTGATGCCTAGTCTACCCAAAAGGACTGGAAGAAGAATAAAAGAAGGAACTGATGGAGGAAAAGAAAATAAATCACTATATATAACCAGAAAGTGGGACAAACAGTGGTTTTTCACTGCATGAATTACTCCAGCTCTCATTTCCTCTGCTTCTTGACAGCTGTGTTCTCTTTCTGCACATCCATTTCTTTCAGTGGTGGAAGATATGCCTAAGGCAACTGGACTGTATATCTAAAGTTCCACTGACAAAGTGGGAAAAGCTCTCTTTACTTAGAAGTCTTCTTTTAAATCCCAGGCACAAAAAATCTTGACTCAAACGCACCAATCTCAGTAGAGGATTTGTTTATTATCAGAAAGTGGGATGTTATAATTGGCCTAGCTTGAGTTATATGCATCTCCCATGACAAATTTACAGTGGTCTAAAAACCAAATAAGTGTTAAAAAAGAATAGTGGATTATAGCACTAGAATAGAGGGAAGGAGGAGTGGATTTTCAAAGCTCATTTTTTCATATCTGTAAGTCAAATAGCTTCTTCAATCTGACTCTACTCCCTCAGAGTTGTTTCTTTGCAGTAGAAACTGTGCTGTATCAAAAACATTAAACAAGGTCTAGAAAGAACTTACGAAGAAAATCATGTGAACTATGAAAACTGTCACAAATAATTGGTTTGTTTGAAAGTGCTTTTCTTTCTTGTTATCAGGAGGGAGATAATGTTTATTTAGAACAGCATTTTGACCTATTGTTTTAAGGTTCAACACTGGAACTTTAAAAATAATAACAACAATAAAGTATCCCACACAAGTTAAGAGTGAAGGTTGTTTTCCATAGAAATGAAATTTTATTTACATTAACCTTTCCACTCACTACTGATGCCCAATCCCCTCCGACCAAGACTCTAATCACTGGGATCAACACCTCAGGAGATGCTTTAACAGCGATGTTCTAAGATCTGGAAATTGTACTAATCTCCATAAAACATATATTCTCATCACAGACTTACAAGAGAGAGAGTTTCAGAAAAGTTCTTAAAAGTCATGATGCCACTAGAGCGTGGTCATCCAAATAATACCACCAATGAAAAAGAAAACACTGACTTGATTGCCCTACCCCCATAGTCTCCACAAAACCAAGTCATATAGAAGTAAATATGCAACAGACATATAAGTGCATATTAATTTCTTTGGAATTCTATATCCTTAAGTTATTCCTACATCAGAGTTTGTCTAAATTGCTGAATTCTAGTTCTGGTTTGGACAGACCACTGTAGCTCCCTTGACAGTTTATCTGTAAGAAAAGGTGGATTCACAAATTTCAAGTCTTTTTGACTGTCCATTCTATAATTGTTTATGATAGGGGACTGACTATATGATTAGTGCCAACATTATACAGTAAGTGTTCTCAGACTTATGTACATCTGACAGGAAAACATCAATCTCCGCATGGATTCCAGTCTTGTATATAAACTGGGTCGATCCAAGGTGGTGAAGCCTAGGTTAACAAGTAAATCTTGGATGGAACTAAGAAGAAACAAGAGGTCCAAACTCTTCCATTTGTGAATAAAAATAAATTTTTCTTATGGTCGAAAGAACAGATTTATGAAAAACATTCTTGTAAATATCTTTTTAAAATTCTTTTCCCTAGAGGTTTGTATTGTAAAAACATATTGTTGGCTTCAATTCATTGCTACCCTATGATCCTTTGTCAACCTCACAACTTTTATGTTTGACCCTACTGTTGCACTAATGTGTCAATCCATTTTCAAGAGTCTTCCTCTTTTTTGCTGCACTTTTACTATACAAGCATGATGTACTTTTCCAAAGACAAAAGGCGAAATCTCACCATCCTTCCTTCTAAGGAACATTCTAGCTGTTCTTCTGAGAGAGATTTCTTATGTTCTTTTGATAGTCCATGGAACTCCCAATATACACTGTTGGCACTATCATTCAAAAATCATCATTTCATCTCTGATACAATGACACAAAATGTGCCCATTCAGCATTTCTCACACATACAATTCAATGGCATGGGCTTCTTTAGTAATTTTATGCAACTGTCAAAAATATCTCTTGCCAAATTTTCTGTTGCTATAAACAAAGACAGGGCTATCTTCTCCTGCAAACAGTTACAGCCTCAGAAACTTACATGGGCAGGTTCTAGCTTATTCTGCAGGGTCGTTTTCAGTCAGCCTTGACTCAATGGCAGTGAATTTGTCTTTGCTTAAAAAAACAACAACAACAAGTGATCCTCTTTTCCCTCCTCCCTCTCACCCTGCTAATAACTATTAAATTCTGATCTCTATATCTTTGTCTCTTCTAGGTACTCCATGGAGCCCTGGTGGCAGAGTGGGTTATTACTTGGGCTTCAACCATTCAAAACCACCCACTGCTCCTTGGGAGAAAGATGAGGAATTTACAGCCTCAAAAGTAGTTCTATTCTGTCTGATAGTGTCTCTATTTCACTAACCTGAAATGCCTCCAAAACCAAAGCACAAAGGATTGCTTTGGTTTGGTAGGTCCTAGTGAAATCAGATACTCTTTGTCCTTTTGCGATTGACTTACCTCACTCAGCATAGTGTTTTCAAGATTCATGGAGGATGTAGCATAAGCATATTTTGTTTCTCGGTCTAGCTGAGTAATATACCACTGTATGTTTGAATGCCACACACGTGTTTATTCATTCATCTCCTGACTGGCGTTTTTACAGTTGCCTGGAATGTAAAACATTACTGTCTCAGAAGTTCACAGAGGCAGTTCTACCCTAGAGGGCCATGATCAGTTGGCATCTACTCCATGGCAGTGAGCTTTGTCTTTTTGTTATTGTATATATGTATATACTAGGCTAAGTCATGAAAGTGTTGTCACTAGGATTCTAGTACATATGCCAGAGTTCTCTCCAAACAGAACATTTTTTAACATAAATCTGTCATCAATGGTTGTAGGGAGACAAGTGCTCTCAGTAATAACAAACTTACCTGAGTTGCATGGGTGCTTCAAAGAGGGTCTATACACAACAATGCCTTCCAAGGGTATCTGGTAAGCCAGTTAAATCCAAGAAAAAGAGGTCATGTCAAGAAGTTATGACTGGTTGGGGTGACTCCCAAATGCTAATCATAATCTTAATCTTCTTGAAGAACACAAGATGATCACAAGTGCCTATCATATTTTAAATTTTAAGAAAAATGAAGACTGCATAAGTGTGAAAAAGTCTAAGGAAAATGTACCCCCTCACCCCCCATCATAACAATCAATGGCCTGCTACTTCTTCCGATGTAGCAAAGGTTAATCCTATGAGAATTTCATTGGGAAGCCTTACCTCATCCATCCTGCAGGCCTGCCTTCTCTTGTCTCAGATTTCAGATTTCCTTTTCTTCCTAAAAATCAAGGAATGCTGAGACAGAACAAAATCTGAAGCCTTTGAGGACGTCAAGAGTTCTGTTTTGATGTGGCTCAAACAAAAAACTTTTAAATGCAAGCTCAGTGCCATCAAGTCAATGCTGACTCAGAGTGACGTCACAGGACCGGTAGGACCTTCCCCGTGGGTTTCTGAAAGGTACATCATGAAAAGATCTCTGAAGAGAAGGGTGCCACAGCAAAGTGGAATGAAGAAAGTCGATGGTACCCAGCTATCAACTGGCATAGTGTCTGTCTGGGGTCATAAAGACTTGTATTCCAACAAGCAGTCATCAAAATGAGGTTTCAACTAAGCCCGTAGAGAAGAATCACATCAGCCCGTGTGATCCAAAGTTGACAATAAGGAAATCCAAACATAATGAAGGGAAAAGTATCTGAGTTTTAATTGTGAACACCCAATGTGTAGAAGGCTAAGAAGTACAACAGGAGCCTAAAGTCCACCTCCAGAGTATCAAGTTAGAGCAAGCCCCTGGCAGATCCCCTCTGGCCACAAGCAAGGAACTGTCACAGCTTTTCTATGAGACAGATTATTGTAGACTTGATCATGGTGAATTGACCTCCTTCATGCTCTAACCCTAATTTGCTCTATGCTTAAACATTCCCTACTTGTTCTATGACAAAAATCTCTTCTCTGACTTTTTAATGTTGTTAATGGTATTTTCTTTCTTACTTTTTATTTTTATCTTTATATGTTTTTCTGTTTAATTTTGTTTTTTATTGTTTCCATTAGGTTTCCCAGTATATGAAGTGCAGAAAGAGTGGGTGCATGGAAACAATAATGGGTACAATGGTGGACTGGGAACAGGTGGTGGGAAAAGTGAAGGAAATTGGGGAACAAGCAATGCGTGAGAGTGGGGTGCACTGGAACAGATTGTAGCTACAACTCTTTTTAAAGGGGGTGTACCTAGGGCAGTTTGTGATATGTGAACTTTACACCAATGAAACTCTTTAAGTTTTCCAAATAAAAAGAATATCAATATTCAAGAACATAAATATCAGATAAAATTTTCAAAGAATGCATGCATCATCCTTGTCTATAAAGTCCTGCATTTTACTCACTTGGTTGCAAACAAACAGATATCAGCTTTTTCATGTTAGCGACACACACAATAAGAGTTGTTTTTGTCCACATGTAGCATGAAGTCCATTTCTCTTCAGCCACATTAAATGGAAGGCATGCAGAAAACAAAAATGCTGTGAGTGCTTCAAAAGTTCGTGGAAGAAATGGAATGCAAAGCCAAGGACTGCTGCCATCCAGCAAGGCTAAAGAATTAGCCTCATGCACGCACAAGAAGGGAGCAAGACCGACATCAGAATCAAATTGCTTCAACCCCCACTTCTGAGCAACACCACGAGGAAGGGCATTGTGACAGTCAGGAACGTGTGTGAGATCTAAAGACCACAGACCCAAACACCTGGATGGAAGACAACGTCTCCCTGGTTTCAGTTTTAAAGGTAATTAAATACCATTTAGTGCCAGAGCCAAGGAGCTGGCCAATGGCATGACGTTGGCTGTCGGAAGCTGTGCTTCTCTCGCTGCTGTGGGGTGGCTTCTGTGGGAGCGAGTCCCAGGCTGCCGTGTCGCTCACAGATGGCGTGCTGAAACAGTTAAGGAAAATGAGAAGCACTGTGAGAGTACATTTTTGGCTCAAGCATAAACCATTCATTGATTTGTGGGCCGCCATTCCTCCAGGGGGTGTTACGAATCCATATGATAGCTAGAGTTTTACATTTGGATCTCTTCTTTAGCTGATGGATGTGTAAAATTTCATGTAAGCCTGGCAACCCCCTATTGGCTACACATCTGAGGAGGTTCAAGTGTATGAGTTATTTCTTCCAAAGTCAATTGTAATTTACACTCACTAAATTGCCTCCAGATCCACCTTTTAAAGATAGGAGACTTGAAATCACATTCATTTTGGCCCACACTGCCCCTTTGTGTTTAAACCACAGCCCTGCTCTGGAGAGCCGCCATCGCTAATGGAAAGACATTATGTGGCTAAGGATCTCCATTTTCCACAGGAGAGCAGAACACTGGCAAGTCAAATGGACAATGTACAAGCAGCTTTCAGCCCAGGGAAAACTCAACTTTAATCATGAGCAGGAAGGCTGGGTGTATGTTGCCGGGTGGGGCACGGGGGGAGGCAGGCCTGGGGTGGCATGGCAGAGCAGTTCTTCATTGCGTCTTGTGCCAGAAAATCAAAAGCAGGCCTGTTTCACACGATGAAATTTTTACTTTTGGTCTGGAAATAGTCTTGAAATATTTCTGTGTGTCTTTTCCCATTGTTTCATAGGCAGCCTTTGGAAAGCACTTCTATATGACTCTGTATGGAAAGAACCCTTAAGCTTCATTCTAGTGTCCAGTTTATTTCATCTTACTGATGGGATTTCAAAATTAGCAGTGCTAATGGTCCTGGATGCCTTTTCCAGTTGCAACCGAAATATAAGCCAAGCAGCACCTCTTCATTCCCTCAGAAGTCCCAATGTCAAGTTACTGCGACAAGGAGCATTTGTCATTCTCAGGTCCTCTCAAGGAGTCCATGCGCTTTCAGTGGAATCGTAAGTAGAAGTGTAGAGGACTTACTAGAGAAAATATTGTTTGTGTCAAAATCAAAAATAACTAACCTTAAGGAAGCACTAGTGGGTTTATAAACCGTCATTTGAGAGCAATTCCATTAAGCTTAAATGTAAACCACGGAGTGTGTACTTGAGGAGATTAATTATTCCATGGCATTGACCGTGAAGCCTGTCTACCACTGCGATGTGATAACCTTGTACGAAGGTTGTTTATCAAAAGGTGGGACTTGGCCAATGGGTTTGTAAGTAGGCATTCTCATTTTAAAGCCAGTTCTAACTGACAGAGCTCCAAATGCACCTTTGGGACAAGTAGCTGAGTAAATGAGATAAACAATGAACTCTATCAAGCCAAACACCTGATGACGCTCTCTCCACCAGTGTTCCTCTTTCCCCCTGGCCGAATCTCTATTATGAGTCCTCTTTAACCCAATTAGGTATCATCAATTTTTCACTCCAATCTCCTTAGAGCCTCCTTCTCCTCCCCAAGCAATTTTTAAAATCACAACTAGAATATCCCCCGTGTGATCATCAGTCAGAGCTCAGAGTAAAAATTCACGAGAGCCACTTAGAGTATCAAAGGAGTACAGCTGTCTTTCAAGGTAGGATATTACACTCGAAATGCGCTTACACTGTTGCAGTCAAGAAAGCACCATTTCTGACTGGTTATCACTGACAACACAAGTTGTGGCTCGAGATTTGTGAGGCTCCACTTCTTGGAGGGATCCAATTTCACATGGTGAGTCGTGCTGTCTGGTTCAAATGTCCCCAACAGGAAAGAAAAGGGTCTACCACTCCACCACGTGGATATTTGCTCTTGGGAGGTCTCACAATCTTAAACAAAAAGAAGTAGAAACATCTGGAATATCAGGTCAGGTTGTTTGTTATGATCAACAGCAGGGGAGCTTGGAGTCCACATCCAACCCTTCTGCTAAGTGGAAAGGAGGGCAGCATTTCGGGCTGTATCTATGACAATATGTGAAAAAGGAAAAAATGCAGCCAAAGCCACCATGATACTTTGATGAAATTCAGAAGTCAGAGCTCTACTTCCACTTTGAAAATAAAACAAACAATTATTCCCTTATGTTTCATTGAGAGATTGCTTGCACAGTGGTGAAAACACTCAGCTGCTAACCACAAAGTCAGGCATTTAAATCCACCACCCAATCTGCAGGAGAAAGATGTACTTGTCTGCTTCAATAAAGATTGTATAACCGTGGGAGTCTCATGGGGCAGTTCTACTCTGTTTTATAGGGTGGCTGAATTGAAATCCACTTGGGAGGAGTAGGTTTGGTTTTAAATTCATATTTCATTATTATATGTAATTAGTATAATATGTTGTTGTCAGGTACCATTGAGTCAGTTCCAACCCAAGTGACCCTATGCTCAATTGTTCTGATGTTTGAGTTCATTGTTGTAGCCGTGGTTACATCTCCTTGAGGGCCTCCATCTTGTTCGCTGTCTCTCCGCTTTACCAAACATGATGTCCTTTCTCCAGGACTGGGCTCTCCTGGCAACACATCCATAGTACATGAGGTGAAGTCTCGCCATCTTTGCCTCTAAGGAACATAAATTTAACCGGCATGTATGACAATGTTCCTAAGATATAGTTCACTTACATACCCATTACATATCACTTGCCTATTTTGTTTGTTTTTGTTTTTGTTTTTTTTTTGGGGGGGGGGATGGGCATCACTGCTCTCCGGTGGTGGGAGTAGGAGGCCCAGCCCCACTGCTGGAATTGAACCTCCATCCCAGTGGGCCGCAGTCCCGCGCACAACCACTACGCCACCGGGGCTCAGCCCTCACTTGCCTATTTTGGAGGGTCAATTGGAATAAATTGACGTAGTAGCACTTTGGAAAATGTTAAGTATGGATAACTAGAACTTTGATGATGATGTAAAGCTGACAGACAGTATTCAAAGTTGACAATTTAACTATTAGTCTTCACTAATATATCACTGATCTTGCCAAGCTAAAATGATTGCATAGCTCCACTAAGTGGTTCATTTAGCTAGCAGAAATGAATAACTAGATGAGCTCTCATGCAATCCCTCTCTTTGTGATGCCAGCCTACAGTGGGAACTGTGACATGCCCAAGTTGATAAACAGAAGTGAGATCATCTTGGAGACTGATGTAAGAGGACATTCTGGATGTTGTTCTAACTTCCAGTCAAATAATTTGGAAATTATCAACAAATTAACCTCCTTTCTCATTAGTTTATTAATTAGTTAATATTCACTTAAGCTGTCAAATCTGTTATTTAACCTCCTTTGACTCATAATTGCTGTACAGCGCTTATCAAATGGAGTCTAGCATCAAGGGAGAGAGAAAATGGTCCCGGTGTGGAAGAATGTCAAGCATGAGATCTGGAAGAGCCAAGATAAACACAGAAATCAGCACAGCCATAGCAAACAGGAGAGGCTACGATTAGGTTGGGAAAGGGCAATGTCAGAAAGAAAGAAAAATAAAAAATATTCAAAAATTGTTCTCTTCTGGACTTGCTTCACTTAATAGCAAAATATACTATACATTTGCAGTAATTGAAATAATGTGGTACAGAAATGACAACTATATTGGGGGGGGGTCACCCAAAAATGGAGAGTCCAGAAAAAGACTCATGATGCCTTATGAGCAGATAAAAATGGCATTTTGTTAATATGAGATTTATATGTTTATATGGACTCAATGAATTACTGGAGTTAATGCTATAGTTATTTATTAATAAAAATACTAATGGGTTAGGTCCTTGCTATAAAAAATACACAGCACAAAGCTAAATTAAAAAGACAAAAATATATAAGAATTTATTTTATACAATATAGGTTGAGAAAGAACAAAACACTAGAATTTATAAAGATAAGATTGAAAGATTTAACAACTAAATATTTTAAATCTCTAAGTTAAAAGACCCTATATGTACTATATGTATAAACTGAAACAGCTTGCCGTACATCTCACAGGTGACAGGGTAATGTCTAACGTGTAAAGACAGAGATTAGGACAGACACAATAATCCACAATGATAAATGGCTTCAATCAATACACAGTAAAAATATCCATAATTATGAATGTCATAAGAAGCCCTTGTATTACAGTGGATTAAACTCTGGGCTGCTGTCTGAAAAATCAACAGTTCAAAGACATCAGTCGATCTGAGAGAGAAAGCAACGAGGCTGTAAACTTTACTGTTTCAGAACCTATGAGCTGCAATTGACTCCAAAATAGTGAATTTGCTTTTTTGTTTTCTTTTTTTTTTTAAATTGCATGTGGGGACATCCAATTTAACCCCCAATCAAGGATTACAGTGTAAAGAAAAAAACTTTTTTCCTCATAAAATTGACAGAATGAAAACACCCAAAGCTAATACAAATCTGAAGAAAGAGATAGGGCGGAGCCTTTTGGGTGGCAGCAGTTACAATTTTTTAGGAAAGCATGATGCTCACATCTCTACACACAAGTTAGCAACTGCATCATTGTTTGAAAAAAATAGCATTTGAGTAATGCAAATGCCCATAAAGCTATGACAACAGAAAAAAAATATTAAGGTACTCAAACACACCAATATGGAAAGATGTACAAGCCATAGTATCTGTCATCAGTTGTTTTCAAGTGTGTATATTTGAATCATGAAAGGGAAACACCAGAAAGAAAGTGCAACAAACTATATTTAGTAGTTATCCTCAGATATAGGGATAAGAGTGGTAGTAGATATTCTCTTCTTATTTTATATCCTTTGATGTTTTTTCATTTTGTTACTATAAGCATTTTTGTTACTTTTATTATAAGAAGTATCAATCAATCCGGAGCAGGCTGGAGATCCAGGAGCAGAGCTCTTGCCCTCCCCCAGCAGAGGATAACCAGCTAGATCAGTTTCTGAGGACAACCTCAGCGGACAGCTACACAGTGCTCAAATTACCTGCTCTCCCATCCCCTTCCAATCCCAAACATTAGAAATACAGCCAGTGTGACCCTGAACCACAACAACATAAGAAAGAATTATACAGATTGCCTATAATTTCTCTGTACTGATCCTCAAAACAACCAATAAAATACCAGTTACTAATAAAAAAGTAATAAAATAGTGTGGTAGTTATATAGTTGCCAATGTAAGGAGTAAGTGTATAGGGGTGGAGTGTAGCCTGTCAATCAGATTATAGCCAATGAGGCTGGTCTCTGTGTGAGTATAGCCTTCTCCTGAAAATTCTGGGAAATCCTGATTTTCCTCCTTGGAGGCGGGACATGCTTTCTCTCTTTTCTCACTCCCTATGAGACATACCTCTGTGAAGAGAAGCCAACAGACGTTCCCTGATGCATCCAGAACCCTGGACTGAAGAAACCACCATAAGACTACTGTCAGTGTTGAGATGCTCACAGTGTCCCTGGATTTACAAGAATTCCCACTCATTGGCCTGTGATCTTCCTGCATTGAGCGTTATTGCATGTATTTCATGAGTCTGAAGAGGACCTTACACATTGCTGTCAGACATAAGGGCATATATATATATATATATATATATATATATATATATATATATATATCTCCATGAATTTGTTTCTCTAGTCTACCTAGACTTACACAAATAGATAAGTTTGAATTTGACCAGTAATATATATAGTCTTCTTTTTTTATTTTAAATAACGTACTACTTTAATCACACATAAAGAGATATTCTCACAGGTAACCATTTATTCAACCAATATTTATTGAAGGTCCATCAGGGGGAAGGAAACTCACTGCCTTGAAGACAATGCTCACTCATCCTGACCCTTTAGAACAGGATGGAGCCATCACTGTGAGCTTCAGACTGTAACTCTTTATGTGATTAAAAGCACCCTCTTTCTCCTGAGGTGTGGCTGCTGGTTGGGAACTGCTGGCTTGCAGTTTAACAGCTCAATGTAGTCACCCTGTCATCAGAACTCCTAACAGTGGACACACTGGACAAAAATCACCGCCTTTGTGGAGCTTAAATTTTAGAGCATAAAAGCAAAAGTAAGAACAAAGAAAACAAATTCTAAATATGAAAGTGATAAGTAGTATGCAGAAGAAAAAGGATAACAGAGGGTGACCCAGAATTAGGATACAGTAAGTGGTATGCTATTTCATGTAGATACATTCTGAAATAGAATATGTTCATTGAGAAGAAAATATAAGATGCTTGAAGGCTTTGAGTGAGCTTTGAGTGAGTGGGTATCCAAGCAAAGATGTTCCCGGGAAGAAAAGGCAGAGAGTAAAGTCCCATGATAAAAGGACTCCGTTAGCCTTTGGGAGGAACCATATGAAGGCAACAGGGTTGACAAGAGGATGAGTCAAGTACACAAAAGACCAAGGGTAGGAGGCAGGTCCTGTAAATATGGAGAGATCACTGTAAGAATTTTGTGAGAACTTAGTCCCTTGTGAGAATCCAGTTTGCAGAAGGCTATGGATAACAGTGGGAGCCCAAGATTCATTTGTGGGAACTACATAGGCAATAAGCCTCTGGGGAACTCCTTCTATCGACACTTGAGACCTGTGAGGACAATGGTTACTAAACCTAGTGCTTTGGAGAGATGAGTACAGAAGATCAAAGGCATAAATCTGACTTGAACAATTAAAACTTTGTTAATTGACCCCTTCTTTGAGGTATAATGGACCTGATCTGGTTTTCAACATTTTCTGTATTTTTGTTTTGTTTTGGGTTTTTTTTTTTGTTCATATTAGGGTATATCTCAGAGATATTATATCATTAGAGGTCACTCTCATGAAGGTGGGTTATGAGTTTTGTTGTGTTTCAGTAAATAAAACACGGGATTGAGGAAACTATAGAGACAGCATGTAGAATGGGGGTATTGGGGAAGAGGGTGTACAGAGGTGGTGGAGTGCAAACTGGATTCTCACAATTTAGAACCTGATACTAATCCCTCCTTCAATTTCATATTCTATGATCCACAACCCTTTTGGTGACTGATGATGATGTGCTTCTTCCACGTGGACTTAGTTGACATTTCTCTTAGCTGCTTGTTTGAAGCTAAGACTTTAAGACCTCAGACACAATTTTATCTAATAGTCAGATACCATCTAATATCTTCTCTGCAATTTTGTATAAGACCGTATCTTCTGTGTTCCCTTCCTGAGGACAAGTATTGAATAGGACCATGAAGTAAGACCTAAATGTTCTTAAGCTGGCACTAGGATTTAGTGTAAGCCCCAAACCCATCCGTGGATCTATGTGTTTGTTTGTTTATTTGCTTTATTTTGTTGTTAATTGGAATGATACGTTAGGTTATTCCATAGTTCGATCACATCAAGCAGAATTGTACAATTGCTTCCCCAGTCAGTTTCCAAACATAGTTTCTTCCTGTACTCCCTGACATCATATCCCTTATACCTCACCGCCACCCTGTATCCTCTCCCCCCAAAAAACACTAAAAAACTTATTCTACTTGCTGTTCCAACAGGATCATCAATATTGGATTTCACTTACTGAATTATGGAGATGTTCAAGTAAGTGACCTCCAATAACATAATACTTCTAAGTTTCACCCTTTGTTGCCAAAAACAGTTAACTGAATCTAGTCATGAGGAAACAGGCAAACTTAGATTAAAAAAAAATCATATGTGACTATTATCCTGAACTTGTCAAGAAGTCAATGCTCTGGAAGGTATTTAAAAGAGGCATAAAGGGAAGGGGGGAGGGAGGGTGGAAAATAAACAGAAAGGTAGGAAATAAGATTAAAAAAGGAGGAAGGAAGGGTGTGGCAGACAGTCTCAAGGTTAGCTACCTCTAATTCCTCCCCTCTTGGTGCGTGCTGCCACTGCTGTTACAGGCTAAGAGCCACTTATTGACGCTCCCCTGAATTTTTGACGTTCTATGACCAAAAGCAGGTGCTGGACACTGGAACTCTGTAAGGATTAGTCTGCATCTTTCATTTCTCTTTCTTGGAAACTCATTGCCATGATAAATAAATCCTATTGGATACAGAGAGGTCAAGTGCAGAGAACATGAAGGGTGAGAGACCACATGGGCAAAGAACCCAAGCGGGAAAGAACTGGAGCTCCCAGTGAGAGTCAGTACCCATGTCCCAGACATTAGCTCCCAGCTGTTAGCTGAATGTCTCTAAATGAGAGGTTCCAGCTGATATTGTCAGAAAAATATAGCCCACAGGAAGGTGAAAAATAAACTATAACAATAACTTACGGTCAGTTACCTGTTATCGTAATAAGAGCTACCATTCTAAGCCACCATCCTTGGCCCTGATTTGTCATACATTAATGAAAAACTGAATCAATATTTGAATACAATATAAAGGACGTTGTGTTGACAACTGAAGATTACGAAAGGGGCTGTTTTCTGGATCATTGTATCAATCTTAAGTTGCTTAGCTAGCATAAGAGCATTGTGTTTGCGTCGAGGAGTATGTTTGGTCTTAGGACGCGTGTACTAATTGCTTGAGGCAAAGTGTCTGCAACTTTCAATGGTTCTGGAAAACACATATCTCTATCTCTGTGTCGCTCGTTGCCTCTTGGCCTGCATGCATGCCCACATGTATACTGACATATCTTACAAGCAAATGCCACAAAAGTAATGCATGAGCAAAGGCGAGGCTTCAGGAGCCCTGGGGATAAAATGGGTTAAGTAAGGGACTGCTAGCCACAATGTTGGTGGTTGAAATACACCAGAGGATCCTCCTGGAAGAAAGATTTTGAATAGTCCATGGGCCCCTCGTGCTAGAGTGGCTATGTGCTGCACGGTCAACAGTGCAGAAGCACCAGCAGCGCGGTGGGAGAAAGACTAGGCTTCCCCCTCCCCTAGCAGTGCCAGTGTTGCAAGCTGACCTGGAGTCGCTGGGCGCCAGCACTGACTCAAGGGTAATGAGTTTGGTTCGGGTTCTGAAGAGTTGCAGTGGGCTTTGCAGATGTTCACTGCATTATTCTTTTATCGTATGCCAGATTTGAGATACCTGATATAGTTCACACTTTAGAGATCTTTTTCAATTTGAAACTCAAATATGTTTATTGCATTATTAACCTACACACATCCTGAAAACTGAGCTAAAATGAGAGCAAGCGTTATAAATCGAAGCAAACAGTGTATAATTCAGTGAGTGTGGTTAGGCTGTAGATCAGAATTCCTGAACCATAAATTAGTTATGGGAGTTTGGGCACATTAGTTCTTCTCTCTGAGCCTCAGTATCTTTTTCTGTAAAAGATAAAGGCTAGATGTAGACAGCTCCAATTGTCTGTAGTCTTGTAGCTCTCCAAAGGCAGTGGAGTTTACTTAAACACCAAAAGGGGATAAAACTGCAACAAGAGGGGCTCAGCCCCGGTGGCATAGTGGTTGTGCGCGGGACTGCGGCCTACTGGGATGGAGGTTCGATTCCAGCTCCACGGAGCAAAGGCTGGGCCTCCTACTCCCACCACCTGAGGGCAGTGATGCCCCCAAAACAAACAAACAAACAAAAACTACAACAAGAATTGCAAAAAGAGCAAGCTCTATTTAAGAATAAAGAGAAATGGCCAGGTATGGTGAAGAGCGCCTGTAGTCTCAGCTACTCAGGAGGCTGAGGCTGGAGGATCGCTTGAGTCCAGGAGTGCTGGGCTGTAGTGCGCTATGTCGATCGGATTGGGGGTCCGCACAAAATTTGACATCAATATGGTGACCTCCCGTGAGCGGGGGACCACCAGGTTACCTAGGAGCACTGAACCAGACGAGGTTGGAAGCAGGGCAGGTCAAGCATACAAATAAATAGCAATCTTAGAATACAATATTCCTAAACACAAGTTTCTTAGAAGAATATCATATCATACAGAGGCAGTCAGTTAATATGACTATTCATGCTGATGGGAAGTATCACATATTCAATGATTTATCAGGCAGTGTAGGGACTCAGGAAAAAGAATTGAGCATGCCCAAAGAAAAATCTCATTGAAATTCATCTCTCATATCTAATACTAACCAGATTCTTATAGGTGAACTTTACTCAAAAGCTTACTGACAAAATGCCTATAAGTCAAATTTTATTCAAAAAATCCCATAATGATTCCTATAGTAAACAATGACCCCAGATATATCATATACCTGCTTTAAAAATGCTCTTTCATATGACAGCTTTATTTAAAGAACATAAATAATGGACCCATGTATCTACTGGCTGTCAGACTTTATATTAGATACTCCCACATGTTATTTTTATTTCATCTTTACCACCTTAATAGGTGGGTGTCATTTACCTCTTTTTTAGTCTTTAAAAAATTGTAAAGGAGGAAACACTTGGTAGCCATCAAAACTAGTTCTAGCAGACTATTTCCCTATTATGAAGCATGGTGAGAAGCAGGCTATTATTGTGATCCCAAATGGGATTGGTTATAGAATATATATATATGTATATATGTATACACACATATATGAAAGAATTTCCATCGGCATTGCAATATACAAGAATTTCCATCGGCATCGCTAGGTCATGGTATATGCTTCTTCAGAGATTACAAGACTCCTTCTTCAGGTGATTTCAAACAGGTTACCATCCCAGTAATCAGGGATAAGGCCCAGCATAGATCAAGCCAGAGGCAATCGGGAAGGCAATGGGTTAGAAAGGGTTGGAAAAGTCTGCTGGATTGAGTGTTCCTTGGGCATGTTCTCTTCCAGACTTGCTCACCTGTTGAACCCAAACTACTTAAGGTAAATCCAATGAGTCTGTGGTCCTCACCCTTTGCACTAAGCTTTATGGCCTCCAGTCTCCTTACACGTTCCAGATTCATACTTTTACTGTCTCCACTTAGGAGTTATTGGTAATTCACTGCTGTTCTCATAACTTTTTAAAGCTCTTGTTCTTTGCAAAAGAAACTAAAATTTAAATATTGCCTTTTTTTTTCAATGAAGAGAATTTAAAATTTCACTCCCACAGGAAAGAGAATGGGTTGGCATTACCCGGCTGTGAGGGAGCCTGTAATTGGGACAGAGTGGTCCTGGAGCAAGCACACTAAACCATTGGAATGAACCCTGAGCCTCAGGCAAACATGCACTAAGACTCCTTTGCCGCCCCTCTTCCACTAAAGACCCTTTAAAATGATAGTAAAGGGACAAAGGAGTATAAACTCTCAAGGGCAGAATGGATTAAAGGAGAGTCATTTGTATACAAGAGATGCTTTAACATGAAAGCATTTTAAATGGAAAGCAGAGCAGAGGAGATGCTAATGCGAAGGGAAGTCATTCACCAAGAAGCCTCAGGGAGGCCAAGCATGGAAGGAAGGATGAAGAACAGCCTGCATCCAAGTGGTTGGACACAGGATTCTCGCTCATGCTGAGCACAACGTCAGCTGTCTGGGGAGTCACTTGAGAAGGTGAATAATATGAGGTTGGGGTACACAGGTCCCCTAAAGGAGTGTCCCAAGAAGAAAACTGTGAGGTAGATTTGAACAAAAATTTTCTGACTGGAACAGGAGGACTGAAGGTTCATACAGAAAGTGCTCAGAATAAAGGAGGGGATTAAAAACTTTATCTGAGATGTTTGAGTGTTGGAAAAATAAATCCATACATATCTCTAAATGAGCATATAGAAAAATAATAATGAAAATCTAAGGGGAAGTTATTTAAGTGACATAAATAAAGAATATATGAATGTTGAGAGCAGCCTTATTCTCAATAGTCAAAAATGGGGAATGGCTCTAATATCCTTCAGTGAATGAATAAAGTAAAATGTAATATGTCCATAAAATGAAATCCTGCTCAGTCATAAAAGATATGAAGTACTGTTCAGACTAACTGTTGTCATTTGGTGCCATCAAGTCAGTTCCACTCTCAGTAACCCTACATAAAACAGAAAAAAAATATTACCCTGTCCTGAATCATCTTCACAGGAGCTTGTTAGTGCAGACATGTGTTCCATCCATCTCACAGAGATGGTCCTCTTATTCCCTGACCCTCTACTTTACCAAACATTTATGCCCTTTTCCATGGATTGGCCTCTTTGATAACAAGCTCAAAGCATTTGAGACAAAGTCTCACCTTCCTCCTGTGGAAGAACATTCTCACTGTCCTTCAGAAACACACTGCCTTGTTCTCCTGGAAGTCTATGGTGCATTTCGCTTTATGCCAGCACCAGAATGCAAAGACCTCTCTTGACATCCATGTGTGCTGGTGAACAAGACTATGGTTTGGATCAGGCAACTTTCCTCCTTAAAATGATGCCCTTGTTCTTGAACACTTTTAAAAAGGGTCTTCTTGTGCAGGAGACTTAGCAGACTTTGTTTTCTTGACTGTTGAATGAGAATTGAGTATGGATGAAATCCTAACCAAGGTCAATTTTTTCCTCTGCATATCGTGATGTTACCTGTTGCTTCATTTGTGAGGATTTGGTCTTCTTTACATTGAGTGGGAAACCATTGTGGGGCGGTAGTCCTTGATCTTCATCAACAAGTGCTTCAAGTCCTCCTCAAATTCAGCAAGTGAAATTGTGTCATCCACAAACTAAGGATTGTTCATCCTTCCTCCAATCCTATTGCCAAGTTCTTCAGACAGTCAAACTTCTCTGATTATTTGCTCAGCATACAGATTGATTAAATATGGTGAAAGGCTACAACTCCAGACACACATTTTCTGATTTTAAAACATGCTACATTCCTCATTCTGTTCAAACTATGTACACATTTAGTTTGAATATAATTCAGTGTTCTGAAATTCCCATTTTTGCTGTTATCTATAGCTATAAAACACAACTAGATGCCTTTACAATGTGAATGAAGCACAAGTAAATATCTTTCTGGCATTGTATATCTACCACCAAGGACCTTGGACATTGGTAATGGGAACTCTCATTATATATCCTCTTCTAAATCCAGCTTGAATTCCTGGAAACTCCCTATAGATGTAATGCTATAAATATTTTAAAGGTGTTTTCAACAAAATTTGTTGACAGGTATTAATAATATTGTGCATCATATCTGTCAAAAGAATATTGAAAGCTGCATAGAGTCTCAGTGTACCACAAGAGCCACTTCAAGAGGTAGCAAATGATCAAGGACCTATGATACTGAAGGAAGAAGTCCAAGCTTCACTAAAGACTATATCCTCTGGGGATTGGTGTACCAAATGAAATATTTCAACAACCTGATAAAATACTGGAATCACTCACCCATCTGTTACAACAAATTTGAAAAATAATTATTTTGCCAATTGACTGGAAAAGATTCATACTTGTACCCATTCCAAAGAAAGATGACCCAATAAAATGCCCAAATAACATAATAATAAGATTAATATCACATTCAAGTACAATTTTGCTGAAAATAATCCAACAATAGTTACAGTAGTATATTGACTGGAATCTTCCAGAAATTAGTCTGAATACAGGAGAGGGCATGGAACACGGGATATTATTGCTGATGCTAGATGGATCTTGGATAGAAGCAGAGACTACCAGTTATGTTTTGTTGACTATGTCAAGACATTCAATTGTGTGGACCAAAACAAACTATAGATAGCCTTGAGAAATATGGGAAGCCCAGAGCACAGCATTATGCTTATGTAGAGCATAGATCAAGAGAGAATGGTTGAACGGAACAAAGGAATCATTCAAAGCAAACATTCAAAGCAACAACAACCAAAGCAATTTGAATCTTTCTTCGCATCATTTGTCCTTAATCATATGCTACCTCTTGAAGTGGTTCCACAATGGCCAAACGTTTCTGATGCAGTGCCATTTTGCTTTTGATTTCCTTTGATATTTCCTGCATCATTCCATCTTTTGCCTCAATGTGTTCTTCTTAGGTGCCCTTAAGTCAGTTCTGTCTCATAGTGACCACTAGTGGTATACAACAGAAACAATGCCCCAAATGCCATCCTCACAGTTGTTATTCTTTTGAGCCCATTGTTGTAGCCACCCTGTTAATCCATTTGATTGAGGATTTTCCTATTTTTGACTACCCTTTGCTAGTTTTTCTCAAACATTTCTTCAATATTGCATCTTGAAGTTTGAATTGTTTCTTCAATTCTTTCAGCTTGAGATATACTAGGCATTTTCATTCCGTTTAGTTGTCTAACTTCAGGTCTTTACATATTTCATTATAATGTCTGAGATACTTAAGATTTATTGTGCCAACCTGGCCAATAAACACATGTGGTATTAACTGAAGGGCAGAAAGATAAATGACTCTGTGAGTCTCGCCTCTCTAGTTCTCAGGTCACCAGGGTGAAGCTACCTTAGCCAGTTCCCTGCTTCAGCTGGCAAGGTTCACTTCTACAAGACATCCCTGAGGAGAAGCCACATAGATCTACCCTGATGCAACCCTAAGTGCTGGAGCAGCCACATGGAGATCCCTGCCAGTGCTGAGATGCCTACACACTCATGGATTCAGCTGTCCTCCTGCAGGCAGAGTCATTGTGTGGGTGTTTGTTTTCGTGTTTTAAATTCAGGAGGACTTTGTAGATCGGTGTAGGACATATGGGCTAATGTTGGACTTCTAGGCATGGACAGCACTGGGTTGGGATTCTTAATGTACACTTATCCTTTATATAAAACTCACTCTTATACATATATGAGTTCCTGTGGATTTGTTTCTCTAGTCTACCCAGTCTAACATACTGCCTTACTTTGTATTCTCAAATTTCATTTTGCAGTTTCCTGTTCCATTCTTTTAGTTCATAATTTATTCCATTTCTTTTAGCTATTCTACATTCAAGAGCAAATTCCAGAGTCTCTGGAGACAATCATGTTGGTCTTTTCTTCCTTTCTTGTTTTTTATTGTTTAGTTTATTTAGTTCTGCTTTGTTTTTCTTTGTGTCCTTGAGTAAATGTGGCCATTTTCTCTTAAGTGATTGCTATTCTAAGTTGTGCCTACTTCACTAGTGGTATTATTTCCCC
>PVJH01002631.1:60000-163026 GCA_004026705.1 Nesogale talazaci | reverse complement strand
ATGTTAGAACCCACTAGCTGCTCCAAGGGGAACGATAAGCTTGTCTATGCCCATCAAGATTTAAAGCAGCGGTTCTTAACCTGTGGCTCGTGGCCCCTTGGGGATTGGTGGAACAACCCTCTCACCAAGGTCACCCAATTAATAACAGTAGCAAAGTTATGAAGTAGCAACCAAAAGAATTATGTGTGTGTGTGTGGGGGGGGGGGGTCATCACCACAAGAGGAACTGTATTAAAGGGGGGCAGCATGAGGAAGGATGAGAACCATTGATTTAAAATCTGAAATGGACAGGGCAGTTCTGTCCTGTCCTATCCAGGTCATCATAAGTTAGAATTGATTCATGACAGTGAGTTTGGTTTTCGTTTATTATCTTGCGTCCCCTCACCTCTGACTTTTTGGAAGTCTTTTGATTTAGTCCCAAGAGACTGCGATTGGACAAGTGCCAGACTTTGATTTTCAGTATTATGAATATTTGGCTGTCCCCCACACACTTACAATCCCTTGCTGTGTGGCGACTTCATAGGATCATGATGTTGAAAGCTCTGCCTCGAGGATTGCAAATAGCAGCAGGTTCACCTGTAGTGAAGAGGTTTTGCTGAGCTTCCAGATTGTGGCAGAATCTGAAGGAGGACCTGGTGAGGTACGTAATGGGCCAGTGAAAGTCTTATGATAAAAGTGGAGCATTGTCTCAGACAGTGCCAGAAGAGGAGACCCTCAGATTGCCAACCCAAACCCAAACCGTGGCGTCAGTTCTGACCTGGACTCACTCCACACATTAGAGCAGAAATGCCCCTGTGAGTGGTGGAGACTGGAATCCAATACTGGTATAGAAAGACTTGTTTTTATCCCCAGTATCAGCTGTTGGTTTTGAACAACTGATCTTGTGTTGAGAAACACAATGCAGGACCACTATATCATCCAAGATCTCAAAATAGGCCTGGGAAGCTTCCACCCAAGGAAAGGCTTCAAGATTTTAGAAGGCCTCACTCATGACCTAGATATGCAGATGACACAATTTTGCTTTCCAAACTTGAGATATTGAGGCACTTATTGATGAAGGTCAAAGATTATAGGATTTGGAATGGGTTATTCCTCATCAAGAAAACCAAAATGCTCACGATTGGACCAATAAGCAATATAATAAAGAGAGAAAAGATTGAAGTTGCCAAGGATTTCATTTTACTTGGGTCCAACATCAATGTCCATGGAACTATCACTTGGGACATCCCACGATCTTGACTATGATGGAGAGGTCATGCACTGGCTAAGACCTCTGGAAAGCTTTCAGAGAAAAAGTTGTGACCCTGAAGACTAAGCTGCATTTGATCCAGACCACGGTATTTTCCTGTTACCTTAGGTATTTATAAAATCTGAACAATTAATCAGAAAACCTAAGAAGGATAGATCCATTTGAATTCTGGTGTGGGGAAAGAATATTGACTGTACCGGGGACTTACTGAAAAAGAATGAAAAATGTTAGAAGACCTACAGCCCGAATACTCTGTAAAGCGAGCATAACAACCCTTCATCGCTTGTCCTTAGGGGATATTTTCCGGAGAGTCCATCCCTAGAGGAGGATATCATGTTTGGTAAGGTTAGAGGATCCAAGATAAAAAATAATGAATTTTTTAAAAGATGGATTAACACAGTAGTTGTAACAGTTGGCTCAAGCATGGCAAAGGTTGTGAAGATGGCATGGGATTAAGAGCTTTTGTTCTGTAGTACAGAAAGTTTGCTTGATGTCAATTAACAACCCTAACTTCCCTAGCTGTGTCTCCATTCATTGATCTTCCTAGCTATCGATTCTCGATCCCATATTTTATATATGACTTATTACTTCTACTTACCAACTAACAAGAGGGAGGGTAATTTGAAGAATGAAGAAAACAATCAATAAAAATCCCTTATAAAAAGAAAAAAAAAACGAGGGGGCTGAGCCCCGGTGGTGTAGTGGTTGTGCGTGGGACTGTGGCCCACTGGGACGGAGGTTCAATTCCAGCAGTGGGGCTGGGCCTCCTACTCCCACCACCAGAGAGCAGTGATGCCCCCCCAAAAAAAGAAAAAAAAAGATTCCATAGGAAATCGGAAATGATTGGGGAGCCCACCAAGTTTTAAGGTGGGAAATCTTACTTTTATAAGGAAAAAAAGTACAAAATTTATTCAACCTAAAATTATGTAGCACACATTAAAACCCAACAGGAAAGTGGTTTTCTCCATTTCATTCAGGAATTTTATCAGGTAGGCAGTATTGCCAATATACTACATAGAAGCTTTTTGATAGAAAATGGGCATATTCTGATTGTATACTGCTATGAGAAATTTCTTTCTGTATATAACTTATTCAGAGTAATGATTTATATACTAGAGTAAAAATAACTTAAAAGTATAGACTTATAATTACCTAAGAGTATAATTTTTAATTCTATTCCTATAATAACTATCACTATAAGAAATACACTATTCAAAAGGATTATTAAAGCATTCAGGTAGATAGCCATAATTTTAAGTGACTGTAATATACCACTCAAGGCATAAAATGCTCTAACATACTTTGAAGAACTTTAATGTAAGATCTTATTTTTTTAAATGGATAGCATATCTCTTTTTTTACAGCCAACAAAATTTTAGGGTAGAAAAATATAGAATTGTAAATTGTGAATTACATTTTATGATAATTGAAAAATAGCACTTTAAGTTAATAGAACAATGAATAATACCAGTGTAATAAAAAATGGGGAGGTGAAGGCTAGTTTTTATTTTTTGTTTTTAATCTTCCTAGGCCTCTTTGTGATTATCTTACTTTTTTTTAGAGACTGAAAATGAAAAATAGAGATTGACCTTTAATTGTAACATTGCTATCAGAAGCCTCTAAAACAAAGCTGCTTTTAATCTAAGCAAAGCCATATAATTATAGAATTTGGAATACCCCTAGTTACCAAATGAATAAAAGTGGCATTTAAGTGTTTGGCCCTTTAATCCGGAGCCCTTAGAAGATGAAAATATGTTCATCTTTTACCTCCCCTAGTGATAATTATAATTGTATTGTTGGATCACATTTTGTGACTCTTGTGTAATTTAGCTCTGTCAGCATTAATCTCTTGGCGGTTCACATTAGTGGAACTAAAAGCTTAATATGATGTAGGTTAGGTGGCTGTCTTCCTAGTTGGGAAAAACCAATGCAAAAAATGCGCTGTGGTGTTAGGCAAATGTATCCTGAGGGTAAGGCGCCTGAATATCAGCACATGAGACTACAGTGAATCCAGTTTGCACATTTGGAAATACAACGTGACTCTTGTCACACAGAGGAGCGGTGGTGGGTTTGCTTCTCAGAATTTTATAGGCTATTTTACTTTGTATTTTTTCATAATCAACACTTTGGTTATTGTTTGCTGTACGGTATTTGTAAAAGGAAAAGTATCATGGAGGAAGAGAAAAGACCCTTTTCATAATGTAGATTTTATTATCCTTTAAGTATTTGGTAAGAGTTGCATTTTTCTGGCTCTGGAAACATTCTGATAGGTGTGAGGGGTAGCTGTTTCCTGTAATTTCACCACTGCATGGATCTGACCTTTGATTAAGGCATCTTAGAGTGGATAAGAGCCAAGAACTTTCCCATTGGTATGTAGCATTACATTTCTTTATGTTTATCTCGATCATTCCCACAGATTGCAAAACGTTTTTGTGAGTCTGGGTAAACTACAGAAACAAATTCATAGACACGTATATGGATATAGGGATACGGTTTATATACAAGAGGAATAGGACATTAAGAAAGCATCCCAACCCAGTCCAGTTCAAAGTCATAAGTCTGATATTAGCCCATATGCCCGATACCACCCTATAACGTCTCCTTCCGACTCACGAAGTCACAGGCCAGTGGGTTCAGAATCTTGGCACCAGCAGGGGTCTCCCCATGGCTCCTCGCTTCTAGAGCTCAGGGTCCATCAACAGCATTCAGTGGTGGTAGAGGCAACTCAGCGCTGCTAGGGCTCTCCACGTGGCATCACCAGCTTCAGAGGTCTGATTCCATCAGGGTAAGGCTGTGTGGCTTCTCCTCCGGTTCCTTGAGCTCCTCGGATGCTGCCATCTTGTCTTGTCCATAATTTATCACCTCTGAGACTAACTCCCAACAACTGGGGAGACAGCTTCTCATCTCCATTAGGGAAGTATCGTGAGATTTCCCAGAAGTCTCAGGAGACAGCCATGCCCACAGGGAGCCCTCTTTGGCTACTCAATGGCTATCTCAAGAGTACAGGCTAGACTCCACCCCTACATCTCAATCATGAAATTTACATAAGCACATGACCGCCACAACATGACCAAGAATGACTGAATATAGGCACCTTCGGTTGAAATGTGATCTTTGCATCAAAGACTAGTTAGCAGAAGAAGATTAACATTTCATTAAACAGCACTAGGCCCTCTACGCTCTACACAACCAGAAACCATACACAGCATGGTGTATTTGGAAATTTTCAATGACTGTACTCCATTTATATTACATTTTAATTTGGTTAGTCAGACACATTTCTTAAATACAATTCTGGTTGAGCCTTGAAACACGTTGCTGGAATTTGCTCTGCAGAATATCAATGGTGCCTGAGAAAGATGATATGTGATATTTGGAGAGGCGGTAGATGTATTTTGGACTAGAAGTAAGACTTCATTAGGGAACATACAAATAAGCATTACTGATAGGTCAACAGAAATCCAGACTCTTTATATACCTAATATCTCAGAATTTCTCTGTTCTTCGCTCACATGCTAAATTCTTAAGTCACGATTCTTCCATCTGTGGCCCTTAGCAACCACTGACTCATAGGAACCAGTGAGTTTCTCAAGCCTGGTGACTTCAGAAGCACACCTCAGCCTCTTGAGAACCTTTCCTTGTCCAACTAATCTAAATAGGAACCCTGGATTAGTTTTAGTGCCTAATCCTGCTAACTGCAGGGTCAGCAGTTCAAAACCAACAACTCCATGTGGGAAAGAGAAAGAGATGCTCTCTCTCTCTCTCTCTCTCTCTCTCTCTCTCATGCACACACATGCGCACACACGTGCGCACACGGCTTATACCAGAATCATCCATTGTACATAGTAAACGCTCAGTAAATGTTGTTGAGCAAACGATTAAACAGAAAACATAACTACAGGAATTATGTGGAATAAAAGTGTAAGTGCATTCAATTAGCTCTATTAGGCTTTGTAAGAAGGCCATTTTTAACCCACTTCTGATGGAAGAAGAGATCCTGCCCTCTTCCTATGTGACAGAATAAATGCACAATTGATGCATAAGTCATGCGAGACTTGGAGTCTAGCGAGTGTGCAAAACTGTCAGGCAGTTTTCACTTTGGGAAGAGAATCGATGCGTTTCATTCCCCTTCAGGAAATGTCCTTTGGGTGCTCACGATGCACTTAAAATTGTGATCTAAACTCAAATGTGGAGAATTTTGAGTGTAAAATGTGTGAAAGGTACTAACGAAGAAGTTTGGAACTGCTACAGTATAAAATGGAAGCTGAAGTGCACCCCCACTCCCACTCCACCCCCACCTAAAAGCCATTCTATTTGTCAGTCAAATGCAGCCTTTCAGAGGTAGCCTGCAAAAGGCTCCATTTATTGTTTGTTCTAAGAAATAGCGCTAGAGGTTACAATCACATGGAAGAAGAAGGCTCTTTTAAATGCAAATACTCAAAAGTTAAGCTTTTAACCTTAATTATCAATGAAATTCTCCCCTGGTTTAGTTGATTGTTGCGAGGAAAATATGAAAATGTGTAGATGGCTGGGATAGTGGGTGTAAATGTCAAGGCGGGGAGAGGTGGTGCCAACAGGAAATAAAGGCACACTAAAAGTGGAGGCCCCAGGCTTGCCAATTTCTAATTTTTCTCAAGCTAGCTTTGGCTATTACTCAAAATCTTCGTGCCCAATGATCTCTCTTCTAAAAGCAATGGGGAGGATAGATAGGAGATGTGGATAGGTCAGCCAATTATCAGAATGATATAAAGCCAAAAGAGATGAGTGCCTAATTAATAAAATAGTCATGAAATGAAAAAGAGCATATTTTAATACTTAACCAGGTGGACTTGGTGATAGCAAGGACATTGTGATGGTAGGCATCATGGATATCCAGATTAGAAAGAGTCTTCATTAAGAGTGCCTGGCTATAAACCCGCACCCTTGACCAATGTCTGTTGGGCAATATCCCTGATGCACTGAAGAAGTGGTCCAATTTCTGGATGACCACTCCAGGGGCAAGGATTTCAGAAGGGACCAGTTTTGTGCTTCTAATTCTCCATCCTCCCTTTCGTGAAAATGCTCTTTCCCCACTCCCCTCACCCTTTTGCTCTTAGATGTTAATGAGTGTGATCTCTCTTTTTACCTTGCTTCGCTTTTACTAGATTTTTAAAAGCTTCATATTCTAATCTCCCCAAAATGCTTCCGTTTGTCAGATGGGACTAAGCCGTTCTTCATTTGTTCTTGGTAGGCTTCCTGTGTCCTTGTCTTCTCAGGAGAACTCTGCCTAGGAATAGTGTTAGATTTCTCTGGTGGGGAATACCTTCTTCGTGTTGCAAGAGAAAGAATTCATGCAGAAGCCTGGGTTTTTCTAAGGGTGGGGGTGGTGGCAGAGGGGGAGAGAGAGAGAGAGAAAGAGAGAGAGGATTGCTTGGCTGAAGAGGAGCTCAGGAAAGAGAGAGGTGGTCTCCAGGTTCAGATACTTTAGGGTCTTCCACTGGGAGGTGTGGGTGAAGGTACTGGTTGACCCCATTGGCTGATTTAAGCCCGATCCAAGTGTACCTACCTAGGTGTAACTCTCCCTCCTGGCTGGGTGCCTGAATTGTTGCATGCCCTTTAACCTTTATGGGCTTCCAACCTCCTTGTTAGGGGGCCCTTAGGCACAAGCCCCCAATCTTGCTATCTAACAGTAGGGCCTTGTTAGAATGACTTGAAATTGACCCCTCTCTGGTTCTTATAAATAATAAAAAAATCACATTTGATTTCTGTGGTTTCTTTTCACTATGGAAAAAATGGACAAAGAATTCTAGATTTGGGGACTGAGGTAAAAAAATGACATTAGGCCTCAGGAAATATAGAAGTAATAATAAATATGATAAGTATCAAAAGAGAGGGTGCATTCACTGGCTGGTGTCAAAACACAGGCCACCACTGAACTCTAAAAGGAATTGGAAGCTAATGGCAAGGTTTTTTCCTTATGTTTTTCCTTCCCCTGACATTGTCCATGTAGGGCACAGTTTAATCTATATTATGTTAGAAAATGTAAATACAATGTCATAGACTAGACTAAAGAAGTGTAGATTGGAGTAAAATGTGAGAATGGAGTTTCCCTTGAGCATGAGCTAATACAAATGAAGCATTTAGAATGCTTAACTCCTTGTCTCTTAGAAACCAAATGCCTTGAAAAGAATGTGTGCATGCATGTGTGTGTGTGTGCATGTACTTGATGTGTGTGTGTGTGTGTGTGTGCGTGTATGCACATGATTACACACCAGAGTCCTTGCAATATCTGAGAGACTGTGTTTTCATTTCTGGTCACCACCTTAGCAAACTAATCAATGAGGCATGAACTGCTATCTGCAGTGCAAGAAATGAAAAATAAACCAGAGATAATCCCTCAGTTAAAAGGTTATTCTCTGTGATAAAAGCTATTTTGTTAATTTATTTACTTACTGGTACAGTGAGATAAAGTGAAAGTACAATTAGGGAATTCTCGTTGAAAGGATTTTAAAGGGCAATGACGACTTAATATTTTGTATTTTTGACTGACACATAGAGCATTTTAAAATTCAAATTTAATTACATTAAATGGCATATGATTTGTAAGGACCACTGGTGACACAGTTGTTGAAAGCTTGGCTGGTCATCGGAAGGTTCATTGATTGAATCCAGCAGCCGTCCCCTGGGAAGAAACCCAGGTCATGTTTCTCTAAAGATGCTAACCTTGGAGGACATCACCAGAGAGTTCTCCTCTAGGTTGTGAATGCATCCTGAAGCCTAATCCACTTCAAAGTTTATCCTTTTGGAGTTTTCTTTTTGTATGTATTTATTTGTGGGTGTGTATTTTAAATTTTGTAGGTCTGTACAGATAGTACCTTTTGAGTCAGAATTAATTTAATGACAGCTTTTGTTTATTTTTCGAGAACATAATTGATTACTTAAATAAAGTTGTATTTTTATATTGAGTCTCCAAATAGCATACGTTTGAATTGATCTTTGCAGCCTTTTAAAATTTCTATCAATAATTATATCGATAGACATTTATTAACTTACAACTTCTCCCACTGACTCTTTGAGCAAACAGTTTTAATTTTGGGGTAGGTACAAAGCTCGGTCAAATTCTGGGAGAAGGGGAAGAAGTAGAGTTCATGTTACTACAGAAGGAACAGGGACGTTGGTGATCAATTTGTAGCTAGGGAAAGTAGGGGAGTAGATGTGGACTGGGTTGGGGATTCTCACATGGACAATTGAAGGAAAAGCCATTGCAGACAGAAAGATTAACATCTGTGAGGTATGAATGCATGAAAGGACTCGGTACGAGTATAAGGTTGAAGTGAGAAAATATAATGGAATGGTGTTTCCTTCAAAGGGTCTCCCATGCTATGATAAGAAAGGTGGTGAACGAGTGGAATATTTGCAGAAAGGACTATGTTAATGCTCGATTTGTCAAATAGGCCACTGCTTAAAAACCTGGCAGTGATGGAAGAGAAAAAGCCAGAGGGAAGATGGAGACATGGAGATAAGGAAGAGACCCCATTGGGAGATGTTGAATATGGAGAAAGTGGTGGCTATGAATTGAGAAATTAAAGGACACTGAGGGAGAGGACTTGCCCTGAGCTTCTAGGTTCTGACTTGTAGATTGGGTGGCAGGTGGTTTTTAACAGAGATGGTGAATACATCATATCAACGAGCAGTATGTTAGTCTGGTAGATAAGTTCTCTTTTAACAGTTCAATTTTAAGTACTTGGGAAATGCCCACATGTTCAGTAAACCAATGGAAAAATAAGATTGGAACTTAGGAGAAGGCAAAAATCCCAGAGCTATATTTCTAGAAATGTGTTTAATGTTTGATAAGTCAGACATCAATTTTGTTTTTAATCTGATCGAGTATGATGTCTGATTAAGGATTTTGGGTGGCACCTTTTCAGACAAAAAGTGACCCAACAGAAAGTTTCTTTATGAACTCCTTATTTCGACTCATTACACAGAAAAATATTTTTACTCTTTGATATTCTTCTCTCTGGGCAAGGCTTTCCATTTACAGACACTTTGTTCACCAACAGATGCACATCCATAACTTCTTAAATTCTCACGTAATGCATTTATATCAAATACATCAGGCAGGTCCGGGGGAAGGAGGATGACACTAAGATAGAAACGGGTTGGAACCAATGGACTACATAAAGCGCTCAGCTTCGAACTGCAAGCTGTACTGCCCAAGAAGATCCTGTAAATCACAATGGTTTGATCTGCAGCTGCATGTGTGGACAAGGAGGCCAGGCAGTGTTTCCTTCCATGGTGCTTGGGGTTGAAGGGCAACTGGACCAGCAGCTAACCTATCTTAAGTATGGCAGAATAACTCAGTTATTGTTTTTCATCTTCTTCATTTTTCTCACCTGCACATTCTTCTAGTGAAACAGCTAAAACTCACATTAGCCCTCTTGACAGTCAGATTTCTGAATGTCGAACTGCCCTAGCACCCCTTGTGGGTGTGACTGCAGGGAAAATGTGGCATCTCACTGTTTAAGTAACTTGCCAAGTCATAGATCTGATAAGTGGCAGTTTCTGACTTTTGAATTGTGGGCATGGGTCATTTGTCTTTCTTAATCAGTGACTGCATCATGCGGAGGTTTCTATTCAGAGGCACGATGGTACAATGGGAACACAGGATTTGAAGTTAGCGATATACCACCTGTCAGACACAAAGATCTAAAATTTATGACTTAAGCTGCAAGTCCAGTTAGCTCTCTCATTTCCTCATCTCATAAACTGGAATGCTAAAATGTCATTGAAATTTCAACGAGTTGAGACATTTTACACAGTAGGTACTCTGCCTATGTTAGTTGCCCTTTGCCCTCAGTAATCCTAACCCTGTATGTTATGACACTGGGAGATAAAGGTGTCAGTGACCCCCCACAATGTAGGCTCCAATAACTAGACCAATAGTTTATAAAATAGTTTCCCCAAATCACTTCACTTCTTGGCTTTATCATCTTTTTTTTTTTTTCATTTCCACAGCATACCTTTTTACTGTCTTTATTCATGTGATGTATATGTATTTGATAACCTATATGATTATCACACATAGGATTCTCAGAAATCACACTAGTCATGGTATTGATATTTCTATTTGGAAAGTCTAGTTAAGGAGAATTGCGTGGGCATATTAATCCTATGGTTCCTTAAGGAATTTTTAAGGTACTTAATACATGTGAGCCAACATTGCATCTGTCTTTAGACAGGTTATCTGCAATATGTGCACAAGACTGTACATAAGCAAAGCAACCTGCCAAATCAGTGCCTCTGAAGTAATTTCTAGCTTGTTTGAACTGGGAAACATGTAGGTAAAAAGCGCCTAAAAGGAGTAGCAAGGCCTGGCGCTGCCGTGGATAAAGTAAGCCTGCTCTTTGGGGAAGGTCAGTGATTCAAACCCCAGGCCGGCTGTGTGAGAAGGCATGACAGCCTATTCTCAGCAAGATTTCCAGCCTCAGACACCTGATGGGGCAGTGCCACTCTGCCCTTCTTTGAGTTACATTTGACTCCACTGTTTCGTGTTTGTCATTGTCATCATTTGTGGATTGGTTAATATAGTGGCCTATTATCTGGAATTTCCAAAACTATTTCTCTTTCTCCTGCCCCTATCTATTTTCTGAACTCTCTTTTACATGGGGGACTCAATTCTGATTCCTTTCTGTGGTTATGCTTTGATCCATGCTTACTGTGCACACAATTCATCTCTATGAGAACTCTACCACTGGAGATGTTGAAAGTTTCCCTGAAGTATAAACTATGTGCTACAACCCCCCAGGAGGAATTATGTTCAAGAATAAATAATGGAAGAGAACATGGACTTAAGCACTGCAGTTAACATTGTGAAGCAATGGATAATAGTTAACCTGTTTCATAGTAGGGTTTCCAAGGTTGTAAATCTTTCCAGGAACAATCTCATCTTTCTCTCTGATGAGTAGGAACCATTTATTCCTTATTGTTATCTTATACATCCTTTGCACGCTTACAGGTGAGCATTACAAACATCCCCCAAACCAAACTCCCTGCTCTTGGGTTGAATCGCATTCACAGACAGCTTTCTCCTTCCCATGCAGTGACACCTGGGGTTTTGTGCTGCTGGTCGTGGAGTATTCAGGCCAGTACAAAACAGCTGTGCCACCAGGGCTACTAAAGTGAGCTTAGTCATTGGATAAAAGGTTGAGTCTAAACAACTTCCAGAATGCTCTTTTGTTAATAGTAATATTTACTAGGGATAAAACATTTCACTAATACCGATCCCAAGTCGTTGCTAGTGAGGCCATTCTCAAGAAGCCCTGGTGACATAATGGGGTATGCCTTGGACTGCTTGCTGCAAGGTCAGCAGTTCGAAACCACCAGCCTCTCTGTGGGAGAAAGATAGAGCTTTCCACGCTCATAAAGAATTAGTCGAGTAAAGCAAACACATGGGGACAGTTTCATACCGCTCGACTGGATGGCTACGAGTTGGAATCGGCTTGATGGCAGTGAATTTGGTTTGGAGTTGATGATATTTCTTTCTTTTTTTTTGGGGGGGGGGGAGGGGCCTCACTGCCCTCAGGTGGTGGGAATAGGAGGCCCAGCCTTTGCTCCGTGGAGCTGGAATCAAACCTCTATCCCAGTGGGCCCCAGTCCCGCGCACAACCACTACGCCACTGGGGCTCAGCCGATGATATTTATTTCTTCAATCTTTCTGGACATAGTGATTTTCTTCTTCAAAAATTATGTTTATAAAATTACGCATTTTTACAAAGTGAGTCTAGAACAGACATATGACTCTTTTCCACTGAACAGGGTGCATTGATGCTACCATGGTGTGTATAATTCCTATCATTTTTCTTAACGTGATTGGCTGCACAGGCATAGCTTTAAAGATTCATAGACCAGGTATGCCTTTTAAAGCATGGCCATCATTAGAAACAACAGGCAAGAAGTCTATCAACTTATTGCATGGGGCAAATGTGGTATTAAACCTTATGGTGTTTAAAAGTAGAGATGTGGCTTTGACAACCTAAGGTGCTTCAGATGGAGGCCATCGCGTCACCTCATATGTTTATGAAAACTGAACAATGATTAGAGACGACCCCCAAACCTGGAATCTGTGAATTGTCGTGTTGACAGTGAATGGCGAGTGTACCATGGGCTGCCAGGAGAATGATCAAAACTGCCCTGAGTCACACACAACCCAAATGTTAGAATCCTCCATGGGAAACACTTCGATTCGTGGCGTCGCCCTAGAAAGAAATTCACACCAAAGCCAGGTTTGTGATCCACGTGAGTTTTTAATAAAGGATAGAAGAAGTGTCAGGATCTTCAGTTAACTGAACACAGAACTGTACCAGGACACATGTGGTGACCTGAGTCGGGGGTGGGGGAAAGGAGGGAGAGAGCTAGAGAGGAGGGGGAGGGAGGACACACACACACACGCACACACACACACACACACACACACACACACACACACACACACACACACAGCCGAGATTAATGGGGCTGGTTGATCCCATTGACTGAATTAAACCCACCTGACCTCGATTGGGCCAATCCAGGTGTATCCCCCACCTGGGTGTGCCGCCCCTTCCTGCTCAGGGACTTGGTGCCTGCCTGGTGGACCTCCTGGTCCCTGTTCGGCTACCTAACCACAGCTCCTCCTTAGAAGTGAGAATGCTGAGACTTGGTTTCATATGCTGTGGACATGTTATCAGAAGGGACCAGTACCTGGAGAAGGTATCGCGTTCAGTCCAATAGAGAGTCAGCAAAGCAGAGGAAGACCCTGGACACGGAGACTTCAAACTGTGAAGGAAACACCGCAGCAGTTTGCAGGGGCAGTACCGGACCACGCGGTGTCATTGGCTTCTAAGAACGCCGCGCGTGGAGTGTCACAAAAGTGCTCTGGTGAAAAGTAAGGTCGTTAACTCTAGAATGGTTTAAATCGTCTATTCATGAATAACCCACGTAGCAGCTTTTGTCTTTTGTGAGCTTGGCAAATACTCTCTGATATTGACATTACTGCAAGAGAACAACAATCTATTCCTGTACTCCACCATTTAGTCCGCGTTTTGTGCACGTTTAGATCATGGAATGACTCTCTTTCAAACAATAGAAAGAAATTCTTTACTAGAAATAGCTCGCTTTTCGCCTTGGCTTTGTGGCCCAGTGACATTCGGGAGCATATAGGGCTGTTGTTGGATCTGATTGCTTTAGCAGCCCCAGGGTTGATGGTATCAGGTTCCAGCTTGCCCTGCTGGGTCAACATGGACCCAGGCCTTTAAAGAGAAGAGTTCAGGGAAAGTTCACATCTATTGTTTTACCATGGTTACAAAACAGAAAGAGAAAAAAAAAAAAAAGGAAGAAAAGAAGAAATCTTGGGTTTGTGACCCCTTGCTACCATGATCTCCTCTGTGTTCCTTTTGTTTTCATCAATTAACCATTCTGTTAGATACAATTAAAACTTTTGGTTACCCCTGAATGAATAAAATCCTAGATATAGTTGTAGTTTCCCTTGAAAGTAACCCCTGGTCCTATCCAATGATTGCTAGGGTCAACCCAGCAAGAGTTGGACTTCATTTAATTTTATTCAAAGGGTTATTGAACTTTTCTTATGTGGGAACGTAACAACCTGTTAGGTGGTTATGATATGATAGGGTTTTTTTTAAAATTTTGCAGAGGAGGAGCTAGTTATTAAAAGTAACTCAACTCTGGCAAAATGCATTGAAGTAAGTGTTGATTTTAACTTCATAAATGTCACAGAGGGAGGAAGATTGGATTCATTATTGTATCATGGTTAAAAACCAAAGCAGTGTTTTCACCCATGATGTTTTGTCCGCCTGCCTTCATGTTCCGCAGTTGTGAAAAGTAACGGGTCAACTTGACCTTACAGGAAGGAATTTTCTGAGTATCTTTTAAACACAGGTAAAAGTTTACCTCCGTTCGAAATCTTGAGAGATTGGGGAGATTGTGAGTTGTGGGCTTTTTTTTTTTTAACTTCAAGATTATTTACCAAGTTTGGAAGGAAAGTCACTGCCATCTAGCTTATTGTATATTTGTCCTCTGAGTTTATGGTTCAGGCAATACAACTGAAGATATTTTTTTAATTTAAAAACAGTGATCTATAAAAAAAATAATGTGGACTGCTATCTGATAACCTGGTTATAGTCACTACCTTAAGACATTGCCTTCTATTTTTGGTCCATACCTTGTTTTTTAATCTGAATTTTTATTTCAAGGGGAGAGGTGTCTTTTACATGAACCAGGGAAGAAAAATAGTTTTTAATAAAGAAAACATGCTTTCTTTAACACTGTACATTAAAATGAATTAAAAGATATGTCTATTTCCTTAAGTAAAGACATTAGAGATCATTTTAAAGTAGCTATATAAGCACACTAAGGATCTTGGTTTTGTCTTTCTTTGTCCTGAATGCTAATGCTTAGTCTCCAGGGATTTGAACTGAAGAAGGGCAGAGCAGACAATCAAGATAACTAAATAAGATAAATCTTTGTTACTTTTTAGACTGACACTATCTGTGTGATATGCTCCTTTGTTTATTGATCCTTTGCAGTTCTGATTATCATAATGCATGTCTCTTGAAGTCATCTGTGTCATACATAAAATTGGATTTTCTCTGAATCAGATGGAGAGCAGAGAGGAAGAGGTTTGGGTGTCTGAATTCATAGAGAGTCATAGACCAGGAAACAGGCCAACCACTTTCCTCTTGCCAGTGCTACTTTATCTGTATTCCGAAATAATATTTCGGTAAGTCTTCCCATAAGGGACTGCTCATGCTTGCAATATCCCTGTGAAAATACCATTTTGAATTGTCTGTGTGGCACTGATTATTTTGGACTCCAAATGTTAATTTGTGTGTGTTTTAAATATATTCAAGCTATGATTAAAATGATGTCCTTACTTTTCGATCCATACATGTTCAAGGTACTTTCCTTAGAGGTTAAAGTTAAAGTTGGAGAAGATCTCATCTGTGGAATGTTTACTGTTGCTGATTATCACTTCCCAGGTTGTTGTTTTTTTTTTTAAAGACCACTTGCATAACTGAACTAGGCAGCTGGTCAAAGTTAACTATGACGATGAATTCAGAGGTCGGCTAGTCCTTCACCTGCCTGCAACAGCACTTACCTCAATGACTGAAGATAAATGGCTGCCTCTCGGATGGTAAAAACCTTCAAGAGAAGAGTCCGTGGAGGCTTGCCTTGATAACCCTTTCTTACTGCTTAACAGCTCTAATGAGAGGAAAAACTACTTTTTCATATCTCATCTACATCCCTCTTGTTACAGTTTAAGGGTTGATACTTATTTTTAATGTTATTTTCCTGCTTTTTATTACTAAGCATTGAGAATTTATTATTGGCCAGATTTTCCCAGAGCATGAAGAGATAGAAATAAATCTCATACATTTTCAGGAACCCAGACTCATATGTGACCTAAATGCGTGTTGATTAACTTCAGTGGCACTACATCTGAGTTTTTGCTCTCTTTATGGTCATTTTTACCAGCTGTTTGATAAAGGGCTAGAATTGTCTAGTTTTATCTAGAAAAGCTGACTTGGAAGGTTATTAGACCCATCCCTGATCTAGGGCCCTAAAGAGCTCTAATGTGATTGGATTAAAAAAATACTTTTCTTATGCTTATCCTTTCAAGTTACCTTTAAAGATTCTTCCACAAAGAGTGATTCCACAAAAGATGATCAGACCTCAATATGATATCCCAGTTTGTATATGTTTGGTTAACATTTATAGAATTCATGTAAATCTGGGTTTTGGGGGGTTGTTTCTTTTGCATAAAGAATTCTATATGAAGAGCCAGAAATTGTAATGTCAGACGCCTTAGGTTCCAGGTCACTTAGTGTCCTATTTGACCACCTAAAAATAATATTTACTGAACAGTTCATTATGTTCTTTTAAACTATTCTAAGGTTTACAATATCAGCAGTTAAAAAATGTGACTCCCAGAGAGTGGTTTACAGAATCCTTTATGGTTGTCTCTCTTTCACTTTCCCAAGGTTTCCCTCCCCTCTCCTCTCCTCCCCTCCCCTCCTCTCCCCTCCCCTCCTCTTCTCTTCTTTCTCTAGCAAAAGACCCCACAAACACCCCTTTCTCTTGCTCATCTTCTTGGGGCTTTCAGTGGTTCTCCTTCTAGCCTTTCCTATGTTTCCAATTCAATAGCACTTGGAAATTTTGTAAGGATCTTAGTTCTTTGAGGTAGAATCCATGAAAACAAATACATTTTTAAAATAGAAAAGCAATTACTTCATGAATCTGTCTCGACAGAACTATTTCCAAGCATATGAGTAATAAACTTCTTGCAGACAGGGGCCTCCTTTTTATTTCTTCACTCTTTGGGTAAATCTGCTCTTGATTTTCACTATCTCATTTTCTCAATAAGCAGAACCATTTCTAGCTGCCTTTAAACAAGAGTTACTCATGAACTTTCTAAACCGACTTATATTAGTTAAGGATTGTTTTAGAGATTTTTGTAGTACAAATTTTCATAATTGTACATTTTTAATGGGGAATGTGTGAAGAAGCTAAAAATAATTTCAAATATATAAAAGGAAACCCTGACAAAATTAAAGTAACAGTCAGCAACATCATTTTTGAATTGTATATAAAGGTAGTTGATAATACACAAGAAAATGTTATGGTAGATTCCAATTTTAAAGACTTGTAAATATCATGAATTTTTAAAATCACTAGATATTTATATCTTTAACATTGATTATTTTGCACTTATATTTGTTTCATTATCACATTTTTTCCTACAGGAGTTAGGACAGTAGACAAAAAAAAAAAGTGGGGGGAGTGGCAGTTTGGCTTTGAAAACACTTTAAAAACAACTTGATAAATAAACACTTTATAAACAACTTGATAAATAGCATCCAAGTAAGTCCCCCCCACCCCCCTCAAAACTACTTCTTGGTAGTTCATAGAGATGTCATGCACTTCATAGTTTCTAGCAGGATTGCACACGTGCTACCACAATCAGTTTCAAGACATTTTGTCTCCTTCCTGAAGTCCTTGACATCAGCTCCCTTTTGTTCACCATCTCTGTGCACGCCCCCGTACTTTTAGTCTATGTTTTATGATTAACCTTAAATATGCAATGTCTTTATCCTGATTTATATTTAAAAAATCAAATGATAATGATCTCTGGGATGCCTTAAGGATTTTTTTGGTCACATCTATGGTCATATTCTGATGTCAAAAGGACTATGTTGAATATTAAAATGAACAAATGGACTACTTGACATCTTTATGTAGAACTCTTTTTACATTGGTCTCTAATTTGACACGATGCTATGGTGATTAGTTGGGGTCCTTTAGGTGGGGTAAGGTAATATGCCATTTGGTATATATACCATCACCTATGACCATAGATGATCTGACCAAAAAGAAATCCTTAAGGCATCCCAGCATTTACATGCAAATGTGCTGCAGTGTATATTTTCATGGATCCCTTGAACAGAGTTTGGTTTGCACTTATTTTCATTTTAGTGAAAATGGGGCTTGTGCTATGAAGATTTAGACTCTTATTTTTCAGGAAATTATTAGCCTCTGGGGGAAACTCAATAAAATTCTTTTTTAAAAATATAAAAGACACAAATTGCTAAGAAAAATATAAAAATACTTGGACCAGTCTCCAAATACATCTTCATTTCCCCTGTTCCTACTACACTTTCTTATGTGCTTTCCTTCAAGAGCAAAAGGAGCATCCTGGCATTTACATGTAAAATACTGTATGCCCTTGAATATTCCCTTGCATAGCATTTTTTGTTTTTATTGTCTTCCCTTAGCTTGTCATCATTTCTTATCTCCACCTCTGTCACTATCTTGTAACAAAGGTTCCAAGTGCACTCTTCCTCCACCTTTTCACATATCCACTAACTAGATTACCTTTCCCTTCCTTTCTAAGTTATCAGTGTTGTTATAAATAAAATCTAACCATCTCACTAGATCTTTAAGGTTCTTAGAAATCTGATTACGAATTATTTTTTTTACCTTCATCTCTCCTAGTTGTACCAGCTGCATTATTACCAGTATTTCTACAGAAATATAATTTCATGTGCTTTCTCTGTATCTTTACCCTAAAAGTATTTCTCCTCATCCTCAAGATTCAAAACAAATTCAGGCACCCTGAAGATTAGACCTGTGCTATTTCCTTAGCATCTAACACGGGCCCTTGGCTGTCCTATCCAGAGACTCACGCTCTGGACCCAAAGCCAAAGGAAAACCTGGTTTTGTATGTGAAGACGATTAGCATTTTGAGATGGTGGCATTGTAGGATGAACCCCAACACAAGAAATCCTTTTACGCATGAACCCTGCGAAGTTGCATGCTTTTCATGCCTTGCTGACCCTTGGACAAGAAATGCCAGCACACACCTGAAGTAGATACACTATCTGTGCGTTTATCACCCTGATAGCCATGGGGTCCATGAGGGAACAAATAATACTTTAATATTCTCTGAACTTTTTAAATTTAGTAAATTTCCCAATAGGATGGGAGACTCACATAATCAGTATTAAATTCAAATCAGAAGTTGTCCGTTAGGAAGAAAAATATTAAACTTTACATTCTTCCAAGCTTTTAATAACGAGCCCTGATTAGCCTGAAGGATAAACATTAGACCAGAAAATTGTCAGTTCAAACCCACTAACTGTTCAATGGGAGAAAGTTGAGGCTATCTGCTCATCTGCTCCTATACATAGTCTCAGAAACCCTATAGGATCTCTATGTGTCAGAATTGACTTCATGGTAGAGGATGAGACTGTAAATCAAATAACTAGTTTGCTAGTATTTTAAAGAAATTTTCATGAAAATCATGGTTTACCACTAAACTGTTGGAAGTAAAGCAAAGATTCCCTGTGGAGACAGTGATCCTTGGATTTGCCTAAGGGAATGAATTTATCTTAACCTTTCTTTAACATTTTGCGATTGCTTTTAGGATGGTACATTTTATCTATTCAAATTGGAATAACATTCTTTGGTGGAAGGGAATATATTTTATTCTGATGATGTACCAAAACCAAAAACAAACTTGCTGCCAACAACTTGCCTGGTCTTGCTCACACGGAGATGCTGGCAGATTCGAACGGCTGACTCTGTGGGTCGTTTCCCAAAGGGTAGCACTACACCTTGTGATATCACAAGTCATACTTGCAGAGCAATTATTTTCACTTCACGCTAACATACTAAGAAGCTGGGAGATACCCAAGCAATCACATCGCATGCGTTTTGCTATGTTTCATGATGCTAAAAAAAGAAATAACAGGCAAACTGAGGAATTATGTCTCATTGTTTTGATCATTTCAAATTTGACTATTTGCAAATATGCTCTCATTTTTGGATTTCGTTTAAGGATGTTGTTATCTGAAAAAAAAAATCATTTTCGTCCTTGTAAAGAAATAACAGCTTGGATGTGGGAAGGGTTTATAAAAACATTGTATCCAATATATTTCTAAACTCTAAAAATACTAAGCACTCTGCCATCAAGCCCATTCTGACTCATAGACGCCCTCTCTGGCAGAGTGAAAGTGCTCAAGAAGCTTTCTAGGACTTGGAATTCTTTATAGGAGTAGATAGCCTCGTCTTTTTCCCAAGGTGCTATTGGTAGGTTTGAACGGCTAACCTTGTCCATAGCAGTTAAACGCATCACTCTAACTTAAGAAAAGTTAATGATTCATGTACTTTTAATATTTGTGTCTCGTAATTCTTATCCCTGATGTTTTCATTATTTGTGATATAAAATATCCAGGGTGATATCAATCATATAACAAACTTTAACTGTATCTACTTTAATATTCAACAAAGAAAATATCTTACATGTTTGCATGACATAAAATCTAGTTGACAAAACTTGGGGGTATTTGTGAGCATAAAGACATGACTACTGATTTTTTTATTTGGTGGAAAAGATAGGCTGTATGTAATAGGAAAAATACCTAAGTAAAATAAATCTATCGAATTGAGGAACCAATAATGATGCATCTGTACTGATAAAAATAATGTGCTTGTAAGTGATAAAAAGACCCGAAAGAACCTTGAATGCATATTGATAAGTGGAAGGAAACAAAACAAATCAATTTTAAAAGATTAATTATATGACATTGTGTTTAAAGCAATGCTAGTTTTGTTTTCAGACATCAGCGAGTCATTCAGTCCATGTTTGTCGACACGCTTGATTTTATGTTTGATACCAGTCTGTATTTTGAGGAGCTCACCTTCCACTATTATTTCTCGTGTGATCTTTTAGGTTATAAGCTAATTTTCAGAAGTAGCATGTGAACTTTTGTCATTATATGGCTTTGTTTGGAAGGTCTGCTAAAACCTTTTCACTATGAGTGTCCCTGCTGGTGATGGCGGCAAAGCTACAGAAACAGGGGCTCAGGATAGGTGGCAGAAACAAACAGGTGACATACATTTAAGAGCAGTGGTGTTAATGATGATTATGATATTATTTATTTACCCAAAGCTGTAGGACCAAGCAACACAGTGAACCCTGATGTAAATCACCATGAAATGGACTTCAGCTCATGGCTACTCCGTACAGAACCGTGCTCCATCAGACGTTCAATGGTTCGTCTTTCTGAAGGGGACTATGAAACCTTTCTTGTGCAGTGTGTTGGGAAAATCTCCCCTTCCATGTAGAACTCAGAACGTGAACCATTTTACACCACCAGTGGGATCCTCGAAGAAGACAAGGAAATGAAAATGCAATTGCTATATAATGCTTACCCACTACTAGATAATAATGACTGATGGTTTAAGTGACACGTTAAAAAAAAAAGAAAAACATTGCCCTTCCACCAATTCCAACTCCTGGGGACCTCACAGAGGTTGGATGTTTTATGTTTGTTTTTTTAAAAAGGTATTTCCGTCTATGGATTGAAGTTGTTGTCAGGTGTGGTCCAGTCTCTTCTGACCCCGAGGGACCCTCTCTGCGTATCAGAGAATGCAGCATGGCCCAATACTCTGCTGCCCTCACAGCCAGCGTGATGCTTGAGCCCATTGTTGCGGCTGCTGTGTCAAGGTCTTACTCTTTGGACTTCGCAGGACGTGAAGCTTTCCTTTTCCAGGGACTGGTCTCTCCTGATAACGGGTCCAAAGTGGGTGAGATGAAGTGCCTCCACCCTTGCTTCTCAGGAGCATACGGGCTGTTCTTTGCCAAGATAGGTTTGTCTATTCTTTTGGCACGCCATATCACTTTCCACATTCTTCACCAATACAATAATCCACAGGCATCGTGTTTAGTCATTCTTCCTTACTCATTGTTCAACTTCCTCTTGCATATCAAGCAACTGAAAACGCCAAGGTTTCGGTCAGGTGCGCTTCGGTCTTCACGGGGACATACTTGCTCTTCAGGACTTTAAAGAGATCTTGGGCAGCATGTTTGCCCAATGCAATGAGATGTTTGATTTCCTGGTTGCCGACGAAGGTGGCATATTCAAAATCCGATGGCAACATAATATTACAAATAGCTTTTTCCAAGTCTTCACCGTCTAAGAGGTAGAGTAGTCTCTTTGTAGCTAACAAATTGCCTGCACTCCAATGATTTTCCTTAGAGGCTTGGTCCATGTGAATTCAGTGAAGATTTCAAATTTACACAGGTATTTTTTGAATAAATACCTTTTTAATGATGTTTAATGATTTTTTAATGACAATTTAAGAAATGAGATTTAAACCAGCCTCTTTCATTCACCTCAACAGTTCCCATCTACTTACTATAAGCAAAGGCTCCTTTGCAAATAAAGGCATTTCTTCAGATGAAGCACACCATGTGGAAGATTCAGCCTAAATAAAGCATTTTGGCCACTGAGTAGACGCTGTTTTAGGAGCTATGCTTTTTGTTTTGGGGTGATCAGCTTTATTCTTAGTTTGCACCCACTAGGTTTCAAAATATCAGTAAGAATCCCAATACAAAATAGAGTAATAGAGGAAAACCAAGTCCAGGTTTTATGGAAATTTACCATGATAGAAAATAGTTGGAGGCTCACGTGGAAAAGCAAATGGTTTGAGAATGATGATGGCAGCAGGCATGCGAAGGTGCTTGACACAATATATGCATGTATGGATTGTGATAAGCGATGTACGAGCCCCCAGTAAAATGTTTAAGAAAATAGTTGAATATTTCTTAGCTTCTCAGTACTGTTTGCTTCAGGCCATCGGCACCTGACCACTCTTCTTCAATCACCTAGGTTTGGTTTTGATGTCAACACTGGCAATTGTAGTGAAGTGCTTATTTACAGCTTAACAATCATAACTATATAAAACACAAATTTAATGTCCATAGAAATGAGGCAGAGGAATCACTGCATTCCATTTAAAAACAAGGAGACATACTTTAAATATATTTATTTTTATTTTTTGTTAAGATATCTAACAGTATTTTTATCCTTCATCATTCAAAAGGGATTCCATGCCAGCATCCCAAAGTAAGCTTTTATTTAATTTATTTTTTTAGAGGGGGCCAGTGAAGTCACTGTTACTTTAGATTTTATATAAGTTTTACTGTAAGAGTAGTTCTATCCCTTTTTGTCTGTATAATTTTGGACTATTTGTTACTAATCTAGTACAGTATTCAACTAATGAATGTTTATCACTTTAGCTAAGTCTTGATAGGAAAAGTCACACATAATTACTACCACTGCTCGGAATGCAGTGTTCTCTCCTTTTCTTGACTCCTGGGAGCCTGGGTGCTGTAGTAGGTTATGCTTTGGCGTGCATTTCAATGTTGTTGTTTTTTTAAAATCATTTTATTGGGGCCTCTTACAGCTCTTATCACAATCCATACATCCATCTGTTGTGTCAAGCACATTTGTATATATGTTACCATCATCGTTTTCTTTCTTTTATTTTTTGCTTCTGTCTCTTTTAATTTTTTTTTTAAACATCACTGTCTCTTTTTTTATATTGGGGGCTCATACAACTCTAATCACAATTCATCCATCCATCCATTTTGTCAAGCACATTAGTACATTTGTTGCCATCATCATTCTCAAAATATTTGCTTTCTACTTGAGCTCTTGGTTTTAGCTCTTCAGTTTTTCCCCTACCTCCCACCTCTCCCTCCCTCATGAAACCATGATAATTTATAAATTATTATTATTTTGTCTCACATTACACTGCCTTACATCGTTCTTCACTTAATTTTCTGTTGTCAATCCCTCGGGGAGGAGGTATGTAGATCCTTGTACCCCACCCTCCCACCATCCTCCCGGTATTGCCACTCTCAGCACTGGTCCTGAGGGGATCATCTGTCCTGGATTCCCTGTGTTTCCAGTTCCTAGCTGTACCAGTGTACATCCTCTGGTGTAGCTGGATTTGTAAGGTAGAATCTCGATGATGATAATGGGGGGGTGGTGGTGGAGGGGAGAAGCATTAAAGAACTAGAGGAAAGTTAAACAGCCATGTAGCTCAGAAGCAACAAAGCCCACATGGAAGAAGCACACCAGCTTCTGTGATCATGAGGTGTCGAATGAGTCAAGTATCAGGCATCAAAGAGGGGGAGTGCAAATTGGGGTCCCAAGACTCATCTGTAGGCAACTGGACATCCCCTTACACAAGGGTCACAAGGAGAAGACCTAACCGGTCAGGGTGTCCTGAAACAACAATGAAGCACTTCAGTCTTTTTATTATTATTTCAATCGGCATTGGGGGAAACTCTATTATTTTACAAGTCCATTGCTAACTTTTGCCTGGGAATATATTCTGCCTCACTGTGAAGGAAAAATAAATTTCAAGTAATTGCTTTCCTAGGTTTATTGTTTTTAGGACTGCTGCAGCTAAATAGCATGCAAAGCACTTGTTAATGTTTCTTTGTTAAGCAGTTGCGGTAGATGTTGATATAAACCCAGACTTATTTTCTTCCTCCCTGGTTTCATAATACTTGACGTTAATCGAGCAAATAATTCATAAGTGGTGAAATTTTTGAAAATAGTTTCACAAAAATGTGGATTTAAAAACACCATATGATTTTCATCGTACTTTACTATCCCTTTATTTCATAAGGTGAGATGTATAGGAAAATGATGTACAATTTAGAGTCCATTTACAAGTGTGAACCTGTTTCATGTTTTTCAAAAGTACTTTACATGCAATTTTAGTTTAACATATACATTTCTTTAGCCTTGCCGTATGTAATTTAAAAATAAACACGGGGTAGTCCAGAGTACCCTAGAATTCTATTTTTCTTACATAGAATGTGGTAATTAGGTATTAGGATATAGATTTTGAACAATTTCTTATATAGCGGTATTTGCTTTTGGTAGATGGGAAAAGGAGACATTTCCTTCAAGCCAAAGATTGTTTTTCTTTGCACGTGTCAATCTGTACACAGAATTGATGTAGATCATTTGGGGTTGGATACAGTTCACTCAGTTGTATACAGGCTCAATACGAGCAGTTCGGATGTGACAGTACCTGACAGTGACAGCATGCAGTCACTATGGGTGCAGTCAGCTAATGTGCTAGACTGTGAAACAAAAAGTGGGAGTTTCGAGCTCACCCAGGACCTTGGAAGGCAGACCTGCCCAGTGATCTACTTCTAATAACATCTCTTATAAAGTCTATCAGCATCCTAACCAGCGGCCCAGATGCAACTGCAGCAGGGTGATGACACTAGTCTTTCACATGTATGGTGAGATGCTTCTTAAATGCTGTAGACCCGTGGTTCTCAACCCTTGGGCCCCATTGGGGGTTAATGACCCTTTCACAGGGGTTGCCTTATTTGTAATAGTAGGAAGATTTCATTTATGAAGTAGCCATGAAAATAATATTAGGTTTGGGAGATCACCACAACGTGAGGAACTGTATTAAAGGATCACGGCATTGGGAAAGTCGAGAACCACAGCTGTAGATGTTCAATGGATTCATGTTACCGCATTAACTATGCAACTAATTTTTAAAATTTTATTGCAATTAGTTTCTATATCTAGTAAATATCACTCCTGTTCATGCGAGTCGTATTTCTGAATGTGCATAACTCAGATATCGGTCCTGTGGGCAGTTATTAAATATTTACCTTATTTTATAGGGTCAAAGAGAACTGATAAAGTTGACTTATCCACTTTATTGACATTGAGTGGATGCTAACTGAGCAACCCCATAGGACAAGACTAAGCTGCCCTTGTGACCTTTCCAAAAAGTAAACTTTGACAGGAGTAGAAAGAGCTGTCTTTCTCTCCTGTTTTATCAACCTCAATATAGATTTAAAATTTGTTGTCAAGTGTTTGTTCTCTATTTTTTTAAAAAATTACTTTGTCACTATTACTCTTTTAAATGATGAGTTAGATGAAGTTTTACAGAACAGATGATCAATTTTACATTCAACAACATTTTGTGTCAGCTCACTGATTGCAAGCTCCTCGGTGTACTAGCCCTTAAACCTACTGCCTCTCTGCGTTACCTGTTTGGATTCTTCCTCATTTCCTAAACCTCTCAACCTCGTCCTTCAGTAAATGCTGCCCCTTTGACCTTAAATCATTGATTATTCTATTGCAGAAATGAGTTCAGTCCCCTGGTAGATCCATACTCTTGGGGGCCCTGCCTGCCTCTCTCTGCTCGGAAGGCCTGGTCTCTTTTATGATTTTGATTTTGATCCTAACTTTTCACCTTCTCTATCCAGCACCTGCTAACTCCATCCTTTTCAGAGCAGTTGGAATGATACTTGGACTTTTGGGTATTTTTTAACCTATAGTTTGAGAAATGTGTTAGAACTCTTTATCGGTTAAATAATACACTAGAGTTTATATTTAGAAGATGTATATTTAAAATTTAATTCAACAACTTGGATTTTAACTTCCATTTACTTTGGAACTCTGGTGGTGCTATTGAGTTATTGTTGGATTGCCAACCACAAGGTCGATGGTTCGGATCCATCAGTCAGTCAATGCAGTCAATGGGAGAAGTTGAGACTATCTTTTCCTGGAAAGAAGCACAAAGCTCTGATATGGTACTCTCTCTCTCTCTCTCTCTCACGCACGCGCACACACACACACACACACACACACATACACATTGTAAAAAATCTCATAGTGCATCAGTTAAATGCCTGTCAAAGAGTATTTTGAAGGCATTTAAAAAAAGCATGGAATGCAAACCAAAACTCTGTGTTTATACTTCTGCTAAAAAGAAATGAAGCTGTGATTTTTAATAATTTGATATAAAATTAGTTAATACATAACATCAAGTGAGACTAGCAATTTTATCTCTGTGGCTATCAAATTTAGCTATGGAAGTTGACACAAATTATGCATTCTGTCCTTTAGCCAATCATTCCTATGAAAGTGGGAAACCCATTAAAATAGTCTTCAAATCCAGTGTAAAGTGTTGTGTGAATATTGAAATAGAGAAATTCCTAGATTTAATTCCAAGTGTCTGTCACAGCCAGATCCGTACATTTTTTCTTTCACTGACTTCAGAGTGATTATCTTAAAATACCACAAGATTTCTTTCTAAGTTTCTGGCAGCACAACACCCCTCCAGTGTGTGATAGATCTTACCAATGAGCCCAATACAAGTATAGACAGTTCCTATGCTGAAGAGAACCTATCCCATAGGAAGGAACATATTACTCTCTGCTCTGCCACTCAAACAGGGAGGACTAGGGACCCAACGAAATCCTTTGCTAAGGAAGCTTTGTGCTTGGGGAAATAAAAAAGCTAAATCTTAAAAAGGAAAAATCAGGCTAAATGTTAAACAAAAATTTTGTTAACTGCATAGTTCCTTCAACTTGTTACAAAAGGTGACAGGTTGTCGTGTCGCTAGCAGCTCTCATATATACATTTGTTTTTATATGATGAAAATACTTGCTAGAAAATTTATCCTTCACTAGATTCTAAAAATTGACAATATTGCTGCTGTAAAAAAAATATTTCTTTGCAGTTGCAGCTTTCTTGGGCATATAGGTCTTTAGGGACAGAGTTAACTCCTAAGCCTTTCAATTTGTGGTCGGCAAATAGCAGTTATAAATTCTAGTCAATAATGTCTGCATGTTGTGCTACTAATAAGGACAATTTAAGTTCTATTTCTAGTTATTTATTTTTAGTTGAACCGTAAGATTCTAAAATAAAATGATCACTATCCATTCACAATGTAAATTTTTTCTAGTGTTTTCAGGGCATTAGATGTTCATTTGCCCCTGGCACTTGAGAAGTCATTTGCTTTGACCTCACGGAATCGATTTCTGGATGCCCCACTTGCTGCATTGTTTTTCTAGTTTTAAAAAAGAGAAAAGCTCACTGACAAATATTTATAAATATTTAAGAAACATGACACATAGGGAACTGAAGTCAGTGTATAAATCTCATTCATAAGAGAAACCCACCCCACCCCTAAAAAAGAGAGAAAAACCCATTTTGCTTAATCCTGATAAAATGTGATCATGGCATAGTCTAACCTAAAAATCAATCAGGATATGTTTATTTTATCATCTTTTTACTTTAGCTTTCTCTAAATACATCCTTTTAATCATCACTAGACTTTGAATGGATGTCACTTGGTGACGAAAAGAGATGAGCTATCATCTGTTAAGCAAAAGCTGGACAGTTAAAATCCACCCAGAGATGTTTGAAAACAAGGGTCTTGCAATCTGCTTTCAAAAGGTCTCTGCCTAGGACGCCTGATGGAGCGCAGGCAGTTCTGCGGGGTAACATGGGGTCACTCTGAATTGGATAGCCACTTGATAGCCACTGGCTGTCTCAACGTAGACTACACCACGAGTTAGTTACCTACTCCCACACAAATATATGGACAATAAGGCTTTCTTATTATTCTTCGTTTCCATCTTTATTTCCTCAGGCTTATATTTATCTATTTGAAACTTGTAATTAGGATCTTCTATGTATCAAGTTTTAATACATAGGCCTAAATGGTCCTCCAGAGACATACACTCTTCCACTTTAGGTTATATATAATATATATATAATGCCTTTATTTCATTTTATTCAGAGTTAATGCATATCATTCCATCAAAGAGTCTTATATAATTGCTACCACAATCAGTTTCCAAACATTATTTTCCTTTCTGGATTTCTTTGACTGTGACTCCTTTAAACTGTCCCACGCCCACCCTCCCCACTGGCCTCCCCAAGAAAACTTTATTCTAATTGCTGACTCTTTTTTTACTTTTTTGAATAAATTATGTGTAAGACGATATTTCAGTCTTGGTATGACTGTGACTTCCCTATCTACTATTGAAATTTTAGTGATTATAAGTTTATTAGTTTTCTGTGCTATTTTCCTGTTTGTATTCCTTTGCCATCTTAGTATCGGATTCTTTATTGTTTACTTCATACAAGAAGAATGTTAAGTTTTGGCCTAAGTGGTTTCCCATTTGACACTTCCAAAGATTTTTTTTAAGCTTTAATTTCTATGAAGATAAGTTCTTTCCTTAATGTCATGCTTATAAAATTCTTTCGTTTCCCAAGAACAGTCTTATTTTAATCATTGATAATTTTAAACAAGAAATTATTTAGTCTAATTTTATGCATAGATAAGAATCTAATCTTAACTTTTCAAGCAGCTAGCAAATTGTATTGACACCATTTCTGGAACAATATAGCCTTTCAGCGCAATTCAATGCAGTGTTTTAGTACTCATATAGCTAAGCACATACAGGAAAGGGTCTGTGGGAATAAATTGTGTGGTTTTTGTCCAAAGGTGACTTATTTGTGTGTGTTGTGTGTGAGCGTGTGATGACCTAGAAGTTGAGATCAAATAAAATGATTAATGCTGCACACCATATTATGGAAGTGTGAATGGAATTTCTAAGCGCATGTGCCTAGATTTTTAAAACTAGGTTCACAAGTGCACATATTCAGGTGTGGAATATCTTGGTTAATGATTTCAAGCTCCAGAGATTGTCATCAATGTAAAAATTTTGTATTATTCTCTTTCCAACCACATCATTGTGAAGAACTAAGGAGAAATCCCAAGTTTTCAGTTAGAGGCAGGATGATACTAAGGCGGCAGTAATTCAAATCTTCCACGTTATCATCATTATCAACTTGGCACGATCCAAAACATAGTGACATTGTAGCACCAGTTCTTCGGGTATTTAAATGGATACTAAGAGAATGTGGATTCTGATGGTCATAGATCAGTGTAATAATAATTCATCCCTTGGTTCACTCATTCCTTCTTGTCCGTTTAGTCAATATTCTGGAATGCCATCTACATTTCCCCAGACACTGTTGCTCTATGCTAGGGTCATATAGTTAGCAAAATATCTATGCCTTTATGGAGGCTAGAAGCACATATAATCACCGATATTCAAGAAATTTCATGATATATCAGAAGAGTGGTCAGGATTAAATCACAGCTTGGAAGAGTATTAAGGGGTGAACAAGGAAACTTTTAGATTAGGTCTAGGGGGAGTAAGCTTTGAAGACATCTTTAGGAACTGATTTAGAGGTGGTCACAACAGCCACTTCTCATATGTAGATACATTCATTGTGGTACAGAAATGTAAGTCTTGGGGAATGACTTTCACAAATCATCATATCCAGACCCACCTATTTATTTTCAGTGTTGTAGATTTCTTCAAGGTTGAAAGATAGTTTATGATGAGCATTGCAATCAGAGCTAAACTTGCCCTAAACAAGCTAGGTTCCCCTACTGTGTAGCTGCATTAGTAAGGTGTGGCCTTAGAAGGAATGATCTACTTGATTCCAGAGCCCACTGAAAAGTGGGCCTCATGGCAGTATCAGTCTTTTGGAGTTACTGTGAAATGAAATCATACACAAGCAAGGTTAAAAGGGTTAGCATACTGCTTGTCACATAGGTAATTTCAGTAATGAGTAGCTTTAATTATTTTTAATCTTCACCTTGACAATTGCAGCTATTTTCCTTCTAATCTCACAAAAACCTTCAAGTCTGTGAGCTCCCGTACTTTTCATGCTTCACCAGGGATCCCTTTGCTCGTAGGGCACTTAGCGCCTGATCTTACTTTGAACTTTGTGAGTGCATGTTTCACTGACCTTGCACCTCACCTTTCCCCCAGGATGGAAGCAGCCGACACTACTGAGCTTCCACCATTTGTTGCTGCTTTACTCGAGTAAGGGAAGGCTTTTGAAGGAACAGGTTGAACATTACCTCAAAGGCCTTCTCAAACAGTGGTGGCTATGGACAAATAAGAAACATCCTGAATTTCCAGACACAGCTTATGTTACTCGGTGCACATGGAGTAATCGTTACACAGCCAGAACCCATTAGTTCCTGGTGCCCGCCCTACATTTCTCCTTTGGAGGATTTGACTATACCTTTTTTTTCTGCCTTCAATGTTTACTCTTATATTAATGTGTCAAACTCATATTCCAGCTCAGGGACCCTCTTAAAATTAATTAATATCTTTTCTCTCATTATCAAGGAGCCCTGGTTGGCATAGGGGGTTATGTGCTGGTCTGCTAACCACAAGGTCCATAGTATGAAACCCATAACTACTCCCTGGGAGAAAGACGAGGCTTTCTACTCCCTCACAGATTTATGGACTCAGAAACCCTTGGGCAGTTCTTCTCTGTCCTATAGAATCACTATCAGTTGGAATTGACTCAGTGGCATTGAGTTTTCCTCTCATATAATCGAAGGACTCATCTGCCTTTTCTTGCTTTCTTTAAGATGTGGTGTCCAAATTAATGCTGTAATCTACCAATAAGAAATTCTCTTTGTGAGGAAAGGCTATAGTTTGTTGTCCCCATCTCTGTCTTGTGAACTTGGAATCTCTCTTTGCTCCCAGGGCTGACTTGGCAACTCTTATTTTGAGGCTTAAGAAGAGTGGAAGGGGCTGAACCCCAGTGACGCAGTGGTTGTGCACAGGACTGCGGCCCACTGGGATGGAGGTTCAATTCCAGTTCCACGGAGCAAAGGCTGGGCCTCCTCCTGCCACCCCCAGAGGGCAGTGATGCCAAAAAAAAAAAAAAAGGTGGAAGGAAAGAGCAGATCGGTGTTCCTTGATGTGAGCTATCAGAAATACCCTCACCGGGGTGAGTGTTGTTTGCCTCCCCATGAGATCTGAGCCAGAAATTAAAATATCAGAAAGTACTCATACCATGCTGCTTGTTCAAGCACCTTAGCTGGAACATGGAATTGTAGCTTCCGTTTTCAGGAAGCAGATTGTAGTGGCTGGCATTTTGGACAAAAGATTTCATCAGGAAACAGTCTTCCTGTGTGAAATGACAAGAAAATGCAGACCCTTGTTCTTAGTTACCCAATACTACAAGATCTGTGTGCCTCATTCTATATGTAGAATAGGTAAGTGATGATAGTTCTACCTTACAGGTGTCTGACATTAATATTAGCACACATAATTCATTGGGAAGAACAGTTGGTGCATAAGAATAAGTCAGCTCTAAAGGTAAGCGATACTAGCCAATGTAGGCAACGCTCTGAAGGCCACGCCTTTAGTGACTCAGGTAACAATCGGACTATAAATAGATAAATAAATACATGCAAATGAAAACGAGCCTAGCGGTTGGGGCTAGAAAGGCAGCCCTTGCACATTCTTTCAGAGGTGAAAACCCCATGATAAAACAATGTCTAGTCAAGCTTGAAAGGCCAATTGCCAATGTCTTCTCCATCTCTGTGGTGTAGGCAGTTTATACCATCATTCCTTCTAATATCTAATGTTAGTATTAAAAGGCTATTCATTAAAGAAAACACTTTCCTAAAGTATTAAGTAGAATTCAATTAATGTAAATCATAATAATAGCAATGTTTAGTGCTTATGTAACATCTATGTCAGGTAACAAATTAAGCATGTCATTAAATCTCGGCAGGCTGGAAACAGCATACCTTTATCTGCCTTAATATGATTCTTTCATTAGTTCATCAGCCTGGAATCCTCCTGAGAGGATCAAGAAGTTGTCAGGAGCAGTCTCTGGATTCTGGGGCTGGTATCGGAATCACTATGATTTAACACAGCATTTCTTGATAGCTCCCCAAGGGACTGACCCACAGTGGAGTTAAATGGTGGTGGTCCATATACATGGGTGTTTGGGGTTGTAGCAGATTATTCTAGTGACATAATCGCACAAACCTTCTATAGAGGTATCATACAAGTAACTTGGCAGAGGAGGGTGGGAAATACACACTTGAGATTGAGTCTGCCCTTGGACCCCCACACCCCCTGCCTTCACAGTCTCAGAGCAGATAGGCTCAGCTCTGACATGACAGATTTTGCCTCACATGTTCATACGAAACTACAGCTCTAAGGACTAATAGAGGAATGGAAACAGAACTATTGTTTCTATTTCTTTTGACTTGCATGTGCAGATGTTTATATAGTTTTGTTTCCCCTTGGGGGAGGGCTTGTACTTTAGGTGGGATTTGTGATTCTCCTTCTTTTGGTGCATAAAAACGAGTGCACCTCCAGCAGTAGTTTTCGCCTTCCTCATTGGCTTGCTACAATCTCTTAATAAAAACTTTTATCTGGCACATTAAAAACAAAGCACTGCTTGAGATTGAAATCACAATATAGATGATTAAAGGAATGCAGTGGAACTTAGCTGAACAATTAAGTAATTTCCTTGCTCCGGATGCAAATTCCAATTACAGTAAAATATTGGAAGAGATATGGGTTAGTTGCTGGTTAGATGAAAAATTCAGCCATAATTTTCTTTAGAAATGAGGATGATGAGACTGTGAAGCTCGTGAGACATATTTTGGACATGTTATCAGGGAAGACAAATCCCTGCAAAAGGACATTGTGCTTGGTAAAGGTAGTGAAAACCACATATACATTTCATGTTGTCGGTGCTTTGAGGTTGTAGTTCCCATCAAGTGTGTTGCAGCCACCGCGACCGTGTATGACAACGGAAAGACACTGCCCCGCCCCGTGCCCCCCTCACATTTGTTCCCATCCTCGATGCTGTGGTTGCAGCTACTGTGTCATTCCATCTTGGAGAGGGACTTCCGCATTTCCGATGCCCCTCCAGTGTACCCTTCTCCAGGGCCTGATCTCTGAGAGCCCGTCCAGGATGAGCCGGTGACATTTGATGGAGGTAGGGAAATAATGATATCTTACAGAGACCTGGCTGAAAATCAGTGCCTACCACCTGACTTCCACAGTTATTGTGGTCAGAAAGACGGGGACAATTTGGGGAAGTAAGCTAAGGCTTACTAATTATTAAGGAGTAATTATGTGGTACACTATATAAGATGAAGAATTCCAAGGAAGGAAACATGAACACGGACTGAGCAACTCATAACATCATTGTGGGCATGTCTATAGGTAACTTTAAAGTGCTTCCTCTCTCGGCACCTCCTCCTCGTTTTCTTTTGTCTAACTTGGGCTGGCACACACATCTTGAGGGACTCTCACAATAGTGTTCCTATCCCACTTCTTGGGAACATTTGCTGTAGTATTAAACCAATTTAGTACAATTTTCTCCAGATACCCATCTCTTTCCCAAAATGCATTGTGAGCACCTTGAAGGCACAGATGACACCAAATTAATGTTTTCAGCACTTTCAGTGTGGCCCAGCAGATGAAGGCTAACACAGAAACAAGCAAGTATGCCAAAGTGACAGCTGGCAATGTGCAAAGACTTGGCCTCTGGAGCCCAGGTCACTTTGCTTCCAACTCGGGCTCTCCGATTTTGTATCTGAGGCACCTTAGGTAAGTCACTCTACTTATATGTGTCTCAGTTACCCATCACTTGTGCTGGCCAGTTGCAAATCAAGGTGAAGCTCAGCAAGAGAAAGTTGAGACTTTTTGACCACATAAAGATTGGAAATGTTGGAACCTTGCTCTGGGATTTGGAATCAAGCCAATGGCAATTGGTTTGGGATCTAGAGGTGTGTTATGAGTATGAGTCAGATTATATATTATATGACAAACGCCTTACCTCTCCCAAAACATAAAGGAGGCCATTTGCAAACATTTCTCAGGTTTCAGGATTGGCCCCTTAGATAAGTCTAGTAAATTGTTTCAGGTAATGTAGGTGTGTTTTGGGTAAAAGCGTCTGTGGCCTGGACAAATTCATAGAAGAAGATAAAATTGTGACGTGGCAAAAGGTTAAAAACACTTAGGTCTCTGGGCAAATATATTAGTGAAATTGGCAAGTACTGTCTGTTCTTGAAAAAGTACCACAGGTATGGAGGTATATTGGGCTAAGTTCACAGAAAGGTATATAGTATTAAATGCATTTGTGTGTATTACTTGGCACTTTCAATTGCACTGCATTTTTCTTTAGTCTCATGGAATAGTCACAGGGAATAATATATAAGCACTGTTAAATCACTTGATATACTTGATAAAGTATCAAGCGTAGAGAATTCAGATGAACAAAGGAATAAATGGAGTCCATCAGTTTGGCAAAGATTCACCTTTAAAAAGATACTAAATTAAGTGATTCTAAGATGATTCACATTCAAGATTAAAATGATTGATATGTTCAATGGGCTTTAACAAGTATTTTCAGCCCGTCCTTCAGGCACCTTTTACAACAGAAGAGAGGAGCGCATCAATGCTACTCTACACGTGAGATTTGTGGCAAAAACATACAGAGAATATCAAAGTGGGACTCACCTTCTTATTTTAGGTTGTAATTAGTTGTTAGCACTTAATTTAGAAATTCCGAAGCAACTTAGTCACATTTCAATATATTTTAAGTCTCATTTGGGGTAATTCATTATTCTGTATTTAGCAGATCCAAGTGAATTGGAGATTTCATACATTTTGTCAGTTCCATTGAAACGAGTTTTATATTGTCAATTTCCAGTGCTAATTCAAGTCAGAGTGGGGATTTTGAAGTCAGGCAACAATGATTTTTGCTCATCAGAGTAGCTTGTGTCCACTTAGTTTTTGTTTGTTTGGTCTGCTTTGTTTGGTTGTTGGTGGTTGTAGTTTATATGTGTTCACCTTATGTGCCCAGTAATTTTCAACTCTTAATTCTTCTGCTCCCAGGTCAAGAGTTTTCAGGTTGGATGATTATCTGCTTGTACCAAGCCTTCCTTTTGTTCACCACCCCTTCTTTTCACCAAGGATGCTATGCCATTCCAGGGACAGCAGGGACTTTCCTGACATGCCCAATACCTCTCCATCCCTGACTCTTGGAAGTGTTCTGGCTGTACTTCTCTCAAGATAGATTTGTTTGTTTTTTTTGCCATCCAGGGTACTTTCAATTTTCTTTGCCAGCACCATCATTCAAATGCATCACTTACTTTGTACTTCTTATTTATTGGGTAGAGAAGATTGGTGATTAAAAGAAAAAATCTGTGACTATATCATTTCAACATTTGATTAATTAGACTTATCAAATTATATCAGTTGTGTTTTATCTTTCTAAGTTGGATTTTGACTTTCGTTGACTAAGCAGAATAAATGTGAAAAGTTGTGAGCAAACTACAGTTAAGAGAGAGAGAGAAATAGCATGAGTTGTGTGTGTGTGAGTGATGTTAACTAGAGATGAAAGACAGTCCAGTGACATGAACAGGAAACAGAGTTGTATATCCAGCTGGTGTGCCTGGGTGAGTTCTTAAATGTTGGCAGTAAGGAAGGCTAGCATTGCTCTTTTAGGGCAGATGATTGAAAATCCTGAAGGCTGTTTTCTAGTTAATGTGTAAAGCTGGCAAAAACAATTTCCAAAGTCAGAAATTGTGATTTCATTTATGCTGGTAAAGGCAATAACTTATTTAAATATAGTCGTATGCTCTGATTAGAATTAGCATAGACCTGAGTCATTATGGCAGATATAGAGTGCGCAAAGATGCCAACTTTTGAGGCAATTGATCATTATAAGAGAAAGTGCTTTTCTTTCTTATGAACACTTCCTTTCTAAGAAGATTTCTACTTTTACAATCCTGATGTAATCAGATATTTAGAGATTTAGAATACTTGACAAGGCCAACCCTCAAACAAACAAATAAAAACAGTTGCCAATGAATGATGCTACCTTTCAGAAGTAGTCTTCCAGGACGGTCTATGAAGAAGCATGTGGATGAGTTTGAACTGGCAACCACTTTCAAACACTTAACAGATTGTGTTCCTCAGAGACTCCAATTGATGCTCACTTCTAGGAAATTGATAGAGCTAGAGCTATAGAGACAACAGAATCTGTGTTCTCTGGGAAGATCCTGAAATCTCTGTTGGAAGAAGTTTAAATAGTCAAGTATTTTGCAATTAAGTTGTCTTCCCTGAAATCTTCAACTCCTCTAAGAGTTAGTGATCAAGAGTGTGATCAGAATAAATTATGGAACTTAACAATAAGGGGACTTAACTGAAGGGTTAGAGGAAAGGTCTCGCTAACAAATAAAAGCTTTCCAACAAGTTATGAGTAACTCCACAGGGAAGTTCCCAGGACTCCAAGTTCTCATTTCTAAGAGTTTCCATCTCAGAAACCAGCAGGATGTTACTATGAGAGTGAGTTTGATTTGGGTTTGTCCGGTTATTCAAAATTTTGCATTTATGACCATAGTTCAAAAGTCAAAACCCCAAACTACCATCCATGTAAAATTGCCTCTTAACAAAGAGCATCTGGTCCTTGCAAGCAAGGTGTGAGGTGAGCATAACTCTGGCTGTGACTGGGAAAGGGTATTCCTGGGATGCTTCTGAGTTACTCCTTCAAACCTGCTGCCCATTCCACGATAGAAAGATGAGGGCGCTCTGCTTCTGTAAAGAATTATAGCTCAGGAAACCAGATGTGGAATTTCCAAGAGTCACATTTGACTAGAAGATCATGGACTTAGTGATGCTTTGGGTTGCGTGGCAATAGGACAGAGCTTTGGTTCAGTTCTCAGTGGTTTGCCAGTTGTGTAATGATATACCTGACAGTCTTATGCAGTCCTTCTCCATTTGGTGATCTGATGTGATCCTCCATTTCCACAAAAGCCAGTTTTCATGTGAAGATCTGACCTTTCTTTGGCTTTTAATCATTCCCAGAAGTGAGGAGAAGTTGTAATCTTTATTCGTAGACAGCCGGTTAAGTGATTTGACTTGCCCTTCCAAATCTTTGCACTATTCTTTGAACAGATAATCCCAAGCCTGTGAGTTCCCCTAATTGTAAAGCCATCTCCTGGAAGGGTGTTAGTTGATGGCTTTAGGGTGTTACCACTGCCAAGAGTATTTGCATTTTAATTGAAGCCTCTAAAAGATCTTAAAGCTTCAGGACTAAAAGCAATAAATCTCTATTGTTGGAATTTGAGATAATAAGGTAGATGGGCAGGAGGTGTTTGTAGTAAAGGGGAGTCTGCTGGGTCTAGACTAATCACACACAGCTTGAAGTAAAAGGATCCTATTTAGTAGCAGAGATCCTATGTCCTGAGTGAAGGAGGTGAAGACAGTTCCTGTGGGCTGAATAATACATTGCTCTTAAACAATTTTATTCTCTCTCAAAGCTGAACAAATTCAAGTGGTAAATTTTCACAGTGTAAACTCTTTCATTTCCTATTCTCTGTGTCTTATTTGAGCTCTTTCAATACCTATATTCTCTCACTCTGGGCCGCAGATGTATATTTAACATTGCTTTTTTGATTTAGAGTTCCAAACTTTGTGTGTGTGCTGTGTTCTTCATTTTATGGAATGGGTGTGGAAGTGAAAGGCTCTTGAGACACATGTGTGTGTGTGTGTGTGCGCAAATGATTTCATCAATTGATTTGAAATTTAGTTATATGCATACCGTAAGCCATGCCCAAAGCTACATTTTAAGGACATAAATACAGAGTTGATAGATTTCTGCCATCCAATCTTTGGAGTGAAATAAAATAGTCGATTATTTAACTCAAGTGCAGGAAGAGCTATGATCCAATTGTCTACTGTGGACTATCACAGTGCACAGAAAGATTACCACTCAGAGAAGAGCTTCTTAGGAAGAAAAAGTAAGGCAGGTAAAATGAGAATGAGCATGGATGGCATAGAAAAAGGCTTAGGTAGCCAAGGAGGCAATGGCTATAAAAGTAATGTAATATGAGATCAAGGCAACTCAGGAAACTGTTAAGACATTTATTAGGGTCAAATGTGGGTCAGGAATCTAAGAATAAAATGATTAAACTAGAAACGTAGGCAGGGGCTCTGTATTGAAGTGCTTTTCCCATCTTCAAACACATGACACGTATGGTCAGATGTATGTTTGAGGGGGAAATGTGGAGGCAATGTGGAGCATTATCTACACGTGAAACTGGAGTAGGACTCATTAAGGTATGGAGAGTCATCTACATTTTGGAGTGGAATACAGCTAGAGGTAGGACAAAGAATTGAAAAGCTGGTATAGTACACATAGAAAGAAATGAAGACTTAGTCCAGAAAGCTGGAGTGTGGAAAATGAATTGGAGATATGGCTTCTTAGGGGTGACATTTGAGTGTACAAGAGGAAGAATATGAATGGGAAAATGCTGGCTTTCTGGACACAGTGCCATTTCTTTGAATCGGGATATGGATAGGGTATGAAGAGGGAGATGCAGAGGGCAGATTTGGACAAACTAGATTCTAGGTGATTAAAGAGGATCCATGCCAAAGTTCCTGGTGGTTGTGAGAGTCCACTTTGACACCTAAGGACTCGATGTGTGACAGAACAAAAGTGCCTAGTCTTGGGCCTCTGTCATCCTTGTTGTGAGGTTTGAGCCCATTGTGGCAGCCCTCATCTTTCTAGCAGACAGGAATCTAGTAGATTAAGATCTTTCTGAATCTCCCGAAGAAGATCTGCACTTTCGAAATGTAGCACTTGGTCAATTATTAGCATCTAAGAGGTAATAATATTGGAAATCAGTCAAGGAGAATCGGAGCCACCAGAGAGCTATTGACGTATTCCTGTGAAATGAGAAATTAAAAATACAAACAGAAGGTGGATGTGCTCTGGAAGAATTCAGAGTAGACAGAGGGAGACTGCAGAAGAAGGTGCCGTTGAATATAATGGCCCTGATGCTTTGCATAAAGCAATATGTGCACAGAAACAAACAAAGTCACTCTCCTCCTTGCATCCAAAATCCAGCAGCACAGCGGGTCTCAAGCTGTGGATCGTGACCCCTTTGGGGGTCAAAGGACCCTTTCACAGGGGTCGCCTAAAATCATTGGAAAGACACATATTTCTGATGGTCTTAGGAAGGGAGACCCTGCTTCTCTGTCTACAGATGGATCCGCCCCCATTCAGCAGTACCTGGTGTGAAAAGAGTACCCATGCTACACCGTGCTTCCATAAAAAAATTTCGTTGATTTGTCATTAGAAATAAATATTTCACAATATATAATTGCATCTTGTTTTGTGATAAATCACCGTGCTTTAATGATGTTTGATTTGTAACAATGAGAATATGTCCCACATATCAGATAATTTACATGACTATTCATAACAGTAGCAAGATTACAGTGATGCAGTAGCATCAAAGATAATGTTAGGGTTGGTGATCACTGCCACATGAGGAACTGTATTCAAGAGTTGCAGCATTAGGAAGGTTGAGAACCACTGCTCTAGGATCTGCCTCCGACAGTGTGGACTAAGGTCTGTCTATCTGGGGCCTGCTTCTAACTTCTTCCAGCACCCTACATTTTTCCAGGTCTTTCTGATCCGCTTAGCTGTTCTCATTGGCTTGCATTATCTTCCAAATATGTTCTTCTTCAGATCTGACTCATCATTTTTAATTCTCTTCCTATGTTCCTGAGTGTAGTTGACTGTTGCCACCCAACTAATTCCAGACTCATAGGGATCCTAGATATGCCAAGGAAAGATTTTCAATAAGGTTTTCCAGGTTGTGACATTTAGGAAACAGATCACCAGGAATTTCTTCTGAGGCTCCTCTGAGTAGGATTGAACCCTCTTGTAAGTCAGTCACTCAAAAGCATTTCAGAAGAATACACTGACAATATACAGAGGCAGCATTTAAAAGGGTAATACCCGAGTGTTGATTTAGAAACTTGCTCATACGAAGTTCACATTTTCATCCACAAGCAAGGATAGTGAATACTGGTCCTCCCTTCACCTTCTGCTTTCATAATCAAAAAATTAATCTTATGAAATAGACATGTAAAGGACAAGCCCAAGGTATTTTTATTTATTCTAAAATATGCCTTTTATATGAAGGCATATTTAAGACCGTATACTGGCAATTCCTTAATGCTATCCCACAAACAATCCTAAATCTTTCCAATTTAGTATATTAAAAGTAGGGCAACATAGTGAGACTGTTCTCTTAAACAGAATAAGGGTTAAATGATAACTTGACTTATCTTTTAAATGACACAAAATAAAGAAATTGCAAGACCTTTTCACACATTAGATATGTCTTGTCATTTATCATCTAGATATCAGACTAGCAGTGTGAAGTAATAAAACATATCATCGAAAAATGTGCTATAGGTCTGAATCACTCTTTCATTCCACCTCCCAGCTAACTGTAGTATTAAATCAAACAAGCAGAACATTTCCTTAGGCAGCCATTGCCTTTTAATTTCCTGAAGAACCTTAAAATATCATTCATTACAAGTACTACACATATTTGGTTTTTAAAAGTCTCATAAATCAATAGCAGGCTGACTGTAATAATTATTACAAGTTAGTGCATAATTTTCGTGCTGAAGGCTGCATGCAGAACTTTAGCATATGCAAACGAGGCAATTCAAACTGTGTATAGATATTAATATGAAGAAGCAGGTAACGAGGTGCAGGCTATGAATTATGCATCAGGAGTGGCTGATCTTCAATGAGGAAAATGAATTCAGCATGTAATCTAATTAGTGATGGAAGTCTATTACATCTAACTGCAAAAGCAACCGTCCTTGAAACAAATTTATTTACAGTCCATGTTACCACTTGAAACAACTTTGAAATGATGTGTAAGACAACAGCTTAATTGTAAAAATTTTTTTGTTTGTTTGTTTCAGTTCTAGACCTGGAAGGCCTCCTAAGAGGACTCAAAGTGTCACCTCCCCTGAGAACTCTCATATCATGCCACATTCTGTCCCTGGCCTCATGTCTCCTGGAATAATCCCTCCAACAGGTAAGAGTGTAATTTATTTAAATGGCAAATATTAAAAATTAGCCAATGTCATAGCTTTTATATACACATGTTCCATGCATCAATTACATTTTGTGCACATTAAGATAAAGTCAGTGACAACAATTTATGTCACAGTTTACATTGTTACCGCCATCATTTTCCTTTTGCTTTCAAGCAGAGGATGCTCAGATGAGGTGACTTTGTAAAGGTCATTTAGGTGGTAACTGTCAGTGATGTATACAAAACCAGGTCTTTTGATTTTAAATGCATCTCACACTCCATTAACAAGGCCAAACAATTCCCCTCTAGTCAATTCTGATCCTATGTGTGTCAAGTGTGTCAAGTTAGAACTGTGCACCAGAGATGTTTTTAATAACTGTGGTTTTTAGGAAGTTGATCACTAGTCAATTCTTCTTGACTCCTCTGGGTGGATTAGAACTGTTAGCTTTTCAGTTAGTAACTAAGCACGTATCCAATGACCCCTCTCAAGGACTTCTCTTAATGCACAATATGCCAGAAAGAGCTAGAAATGTATCCAACCCATACATGTTAACTATGTCATGCTGGAGAAGAGACCTGCATTTGGAAAAATATTCTCAATTTTCCTCTGAATAAATTTCTGAGAAGGAAACACCTAAGAAATATTTTTAGTTCCTACAATATTAAAAAAGAAGTTTAACCAAATGAACTATCCTGATCAGGTAAGCTATAAAGCATGAGCACTTTTAATAATGGACTACCTGTAAAGATAATTAATTTCTCACTGCTTGAATGTGCTTATTTTTGTATGGACCTAGGCACTTGATTACAAAGGTCTTGTTTGTGGTTGGGGACAGCCAGATCCACGCCCACAGTAAAATAATGAAAATAGGGCACAGACACACATATAAAGTATCTTACATATAGCCTCCGCATTCAGGTTTGCCTAGGAGATAGTCATAGAAGCATATGATCCTCGTGCCTTGTAATAGAGACAGGAAAGACAATATCTGTTTATATGAGAAGAGAGTCTTTCTGAACTCAACTATCAATGTTTACATTATAGAGGGAGGGAGGAAGGATAGAGAGCCACTTTTATGGGGGGTTTAAGTAGAATATTAATGCTGATTTCACTTGTTGAGATGGGTTGTGAAAGTGCATAGGACATTGTTCCTTAAAATCCAAAAGAAATCAACAGGTAACAAAAAAAAAAAAATTCAAGTGAAGACTCACTGGCCTACAAACCAACTGGATTCCGCATCCTTCAAAGGTAAAATACTGGTCTGAGTGACTACAAAAGGAAGAAAAGTGCAATTGAAGTTGACTTGAACTCTTTTGTGATTTATAAATTGTGTTTTTTTTAGCATATCAATGTTTTCTATTAATATAATCATGGATCAGCCAATTTCATAGCTCATATTTGCTTACATATTCCTTGAAAGCAAGGACTGATTCTAACGCAATTTTATTTCCTCAGCAATGGCTAAATAGTTTCCCTATCCTTATGGCCCATATATCAAACATTAAGTTACCAGTAAGCTGAGTCACGACTGTTTGCTCAAGTTATACATTTAATTAGTTTATTCCAGCTTGGTACCAAGGGTCCTTAATAGTTAATAATTCAAATTCCCATGGAGATGTGTCATTCATGCTAAATTTACAGGTGTAAATGAAAACAGGGAAAAAAGAAGTCCCTCTCTGCAAAGCACTCAGCAGTCGATCCATTTCTGTATTTTACTTCCTCTTATGCTTCAAGGAAATGAATCCTACTTACTGAAGTTTTAATCCCATTTTGGGGGGACTGGCCTCCCAGAAGGTAATGTTTTCACAATCTTCACTATTTTATTTAGCTATGTATGCTACAAACTAGATAGAAGCATAATCATACAAGTTTTATGAGTATGCTAGAACAAAGTTCTAATCATCTTTGGTTTTAGTGCATCTCATATCAAGGAATTATGGGTTGGAGATTTGGAAACATGATCATTTTTCCAGTCATTGTGTTTGGTGAATGTGTGTTGGTTCTCACATGTTATTCAACAGGTACTCTTATGCCAGAACAGTGTTAAACATATTAAAATAGGGAAGGTCTGTTGCTGAATTATCTGCCAATCTTTGAACTTTTTAGATGTATGCAATAAGTACTTCATACCCTAGAAATTTGAAATTAAAGCAGCATCATAATAACATTTCAAGCCTATAACATTAGTGTAAATTATGTTAAATTTAAAATATTATGATATCTCGATGAAATGTGTTTAGAAATATATTATACTTATGCCATGATTTACTAAACTGAGACACTGAAGAAAATCTCTACTTTTCTCACAAAAATGGGTATTCATGTATGAAACAAGTATACTGTATGTATTCCAATTTAGTGTTATTCCTTTTAAGGCAATTATGTGTTTCTTCTAATGTTCCATCAAGCTGGGAACCAGGATTCTTCAAGCTTATAATCGTGAATATTTTAAAAATATCTTAAGGAGCCATATTCTAATGAAAGGTGAGGAAATGAAGGCTCATCAAGAAAGCTGGCTGTTTTGGCCAGGGAGTCTTAGACAGTCCAGTGATTTCAGGGAATGTCTGAGGCCCACTCTGACCCATTTCATTTATTCTCCGTGTCTGCATTTTGATCTGAAGATTTGAGGTTGTCGAGGATTCGAGGGTGACTCACGAATCATGTTGTCGCAATAAATCGAACATGCTTTCTCTTATTTGTGTAAAATACTTCCTGGTGAATAATTTTAGATTTTATGGAATACGGGATCACTTCTCCATCCTTGAGTGAATGGGTTATTTACTAAAGACCTCAAGTACACTGCCATAGAGGACTGCCTACAGGACAGCGTAGAAATGATTCTGAGTTTCCTTGACTGTACCTCTTTACTGGAGCAGAGAACTCCATCTTTCTCCTGAGAACTGACTGGGTTTTGTAACTGCTCACCTTGAATTTAGGAGCCCAACTCGACCCCATGGTGATGCAACTCATGTTCCCTTCCTCAGTGGCCCCCTTTAGTGAAATTTGTATGTAATTCAGAACTGGTTAGGTAGGTGTGTGGGGGGGTTCATATGTAATATCATTCAGTCAAATATTTGACTTAGTACAGCGTTATACAGTGTACCTTTCTATGCATAAAGAAACCAATCGTTAAAAAGCACTTTTAGATCACAAAAATATCTTCAACATCTAAATACAGCATGGTAAACATAATGTTTTGATACAAGTCACAAAGTAGCTCTCTTTGCTGTTATGAAGCCTTGTGTGAACTTTGAAATTTAAATATAATAGGTTTTAGGAATTGTAAGTACATTGTACTTATGTCAGATGTACATATTCAGGGATTGCTCATATATCAAAAGTAACAAACTGGGGATTTAATGATCTTAAATAAATTTGACAGCTCTCAAAGGAATGTAGCATTGTTTTTACAGTAAGCCAGAGTACTTACTGTATTGGGAGAACTTGATTCAAAAAGAATACATACACTTCATATACCAAGGGTTATTTTTATTCAATGACAAGTTTTTATTCATTTATTTATTTTTACTTCCTGAAATGGAAACAGTCAAGTGTCTAGCTTGTATATCAATATTGTGACAACTGTTTGGTAGTATTTCTATTGTTTTTAAAGAACAATTTTAGATTTTTTTAAAGCAGTTTTCCCAAGATTTTTATCATCATCTTTGAAATATTTGGAATTAATGTTTTTAAAATAAGCAAAACACAAAAATTAAAAGCAAAGATATATATAAAGTCCAACAAATAGACAAATGTATACCCTTCAAAAACACAGATACTTGTCCTACAAAAAAAAAAATCTTTCAAATTTCTCTATTCTGCCAAGATTGAAATTGTGCTCTATCAGTGAAGGTTGTTTGTATTTTTGTACTTGTAATCATGTCTTCTAAAAGTAGAAAAAGATGCTCATTTGTCTTCTAATTAGCATACATTTGCCTCGTGAAAGAAAATGGATCAATTAAAATTTTTGTAAAGTCCAATAATTTGTTTTAAATCATTTCCTCATCTTTCCTTTCTACCAATTAAACATTGACATTGAAAAAAAAGAACATTGACATTGAACATAAACATTTCCTGAAAGTCTGTTTCCTGGAAAAAATGCCATTCCTACAATTTAAAGAATTAATTCTATTGAGCCTAATAATATTAAGTAAGTGCATGTCTATAATTAAACAAACCAAAAGAGATGGACCATGGGATTTTTCACTTGTTGGTTTGGGCTCTTGTTGCTGGAAGGTGCTTGTGAAAGGGCCATGAGAAGATAGTGGTCATTCCCCAAATTTACGGTTGTCATCTGATGCCATAGCAACCAGAAGTAGAAGTTAATGAAAGAAAGACGGTTCTTTGTAGCGTTTCATAACCCAAGACCTCCCACAGTTTGCACTACATGTTTTTGGATTCAGCTTTTGCCATAAATCACTCTTAATAATAAGTATCAGGTTGGAATAAGTTCATCTTAGCAACAGAGTTCCAATAACATGCATACTTTTTTTTATAGAATCATGTCTATGTTGCAATTAGGGAAAGAAGTTTTCAGGAATTCAAAATACTCCCCGTTACATGCCAGGAGTACAGGCTGAATAATGTATTTGGCCAACTTCCTGATTTTTAATGATTAGAGCAGAATATAGGCGAGTTTTGAAATACAGATTTTATGTAGTATTATGGAAATTCTGTGAACCTTTAGCATTTGCATTTAACATTTAAGGAACAGCTATGCAATCCACACATAAACATTGATTCAAAAGCACTCCAACCAAATAAATGAAGCATTTATACTTCTGCTTCTTAGAGATGTCTTTTTCCTCTCACGGTGGCCGTTTAAACCCAGAACTAGTATATATCCAGGGTAAAGAAGCAATTAAATACATAAACATGCATTCAGAAGTACTTCTAACATGAAATTTTATCTTTTTGGAAAATACGCAGGAGGCGGGCAAGTTAATCTTGAGTTAATCCATTGAAACACACTTGTTTAAGAAAAGAAATAAAGAGAAATCCTCTCATGTGGATTTATAATTCAAAACATTTTATAGTGTATATTTATTTTTATGTTAAATATTGCTAACCAGCAACAGCATCTGAATTACCTCTTTTCATAATAGCAGCCTTTGAAATATTTAAAATGCATTAAACATTTCAAGTTCTCAGGAGAGAATTCATATTTTGGAAGTGTGTGCTGTATGTTGAGAATTGTATTATAATAAATGCATTGCATTCCATGGGGAAACTCATAAGTAAATATGACCAAAATGCACAAGTAAAGCAGACATAAATGGATTGATTGTCTTCACTAATAAATTAAACATAACAATCTACTAAATGCCTTGCTGGGAGAGTAAATACGGTATAAAGTATGTAAGTCGTCTATGTTTGTGTCATATGGATCGGTAGACGTTTTCCTATCTTTATACCTAGAGATTATTATATGAGGCTCAGCTTTTGCCATAAATCACTCTTAATAATAAGTATCAGGTTGGAATAAGTTCATCTTAGCAACAGAGTTCCAATAACATGCATACTTTTTTTTATAGAATCATGTCTATGTTGCAATTAGGGAAAGAAGTTTTCAGGAATTCAAAATACTCCCCGTTACATGCCAGGAGTACAGGCTGAATAATGTATTTGGCCAACTTCCTGATTTTTAGGCAGTAGATTTAACTCATAAGTATTTACCACGTGATTTCCTTCATATTTTTATTAAAGAGAAATTAAGTGAGGTTTTTTTTTTTTTTGGCCTAGCTTGTAAAAATAGTAAGACTCCCTGGTGAGTTGCTGGTTAAGCGCTAAACGTAAGGCGGGCAGATTCCACCCGGCTGCCATTGCACGAACGGGAAGAGGTGGCAACTGCTTCCTGAAAAGATCGCAGCCTGGGAAACCAGGGGCTTGTCTGCCCCACCAGGGCCAGGAGATAGAATGGACTCCAAGCACACCACAACGGTATAAAAATTAGGTTTATAATGATAATTGTACCTACTCAGTGCCATTGGGTCAGTCAGTGCTGACTCCGAGTGAACACTGCCTGCCCCCCTGCCCCCCGCCGTGCTTTTCAGAGTTTGTACCTGTTGATGGGAGTAGGAATCCACTCTTTCTCAGGTAGAGCTGCGGGTGGTTTCCAACTGGTGACCATGTGGATCGCTGCCCATCCGCCACTCCATCAGGACTCCTATTGCCCCCACAGTATTTATATATGGAAATAAGTTAGTTTGTTTTGGCATTAGTACAACTCATAACTTAACTAAATATAAATAACTTGTATAAGAAAATATTTAAGAACTGTATCTACTTTTAACCTTATTAATTAAAAATAATCTGTGTTTTTATATACTTATATGCAATGTATATTATAATCGAACACTTAAAATCCACGAAGTTCCGGGTCTGTCTTTAGCATAGAAATTAAAATCATTTTTTTCTTAAGCTCTCAGTGCAAAGATCTGTTATTTTTAGATTTAATTAAATAGCCACATATTACTAGACTTCTGGACAGGACTCTCATTTGTTTAAATTAGAAGAAAATTACAGTCCTTTCTGCCCTAATTTATTTTCTTTTCTAAGTTTCTATTGAGTTCTGTTGTCTCATATGCCCAGACAAGACTCTGTGAAGAGTTGTAATCTACTTACACGTCTCCCTCAACAGATTTGCAGTGATGAAGATGATAATATCCTTAATGGATTTATTGCAATGCACTGTTTACTACTTTTTAGAAGAAATACATTGCTTCCTTTTAAAGTTTACTTAAATTGAGAAAATGAAAATTAAAATATAAGAGTCAACTTTTGTTTTCGATCATGATGTGAGATTGTCAGGTGGTGCTTCTTGAGTTATTAGTTTGTTTGTCAGAGTCCAGGTAGTTTTCTAACTCCTCAATGATCCAGTGTAGTCCATGTTAGGGTCTTCTGTTACTCAGTTGAACTTCTTGACAGTAGGAAGTGCTGTTGCTATCCTGCTTCCTCTTTTAAACAGGAATCATGAGAAATTCAAGCATTATTAATGTAAAGAAAGCAACCAACTCTGCCATACGTGTATTTTGAATACTTTTAAAAGTCATTGTTAGGACAAAGTTATGCAAAAGAAATAAAACACTATGGTCTCCTTAGTTGCTTTCTCAGACTTTTGTAGGTATTCTTGGGAATTTCAGTGCTTCAACCTTATGGATATGTTCCTTAAGAATATCTATAAGGCTGAGCCCTGGTGGCCTAGTGGTTGTTTGCGGGACTGCGGTCCACAGGGTTGATAGTTCAAATCCAGCAGCTGCTCTCCCAGAGCAAGTCTGGGCTTCCTACTCCCACTAGGGCAGTGATGCCACACACACACACACACACACACACACTCACAGAGAGAGAGAGAGAGAGAGAGAGCGAGAGAGAGAGAGAGAGAGAGAGAGAGAGAGAGAGAGAGAGAGAGAGAGAGAGAATATCTTTAAGGAGATGCTCAGGGCTTATTATTCAAGTGTTTCGTCATATCATGTTGCAGTTACTCAGTATTGTCTCCATACATACATTTTTTGGAAATAAGCCTTGCAACTTTACTCCCTTCTTTGTGAACAAGGGTGAGTTGCTAATTGAAGAAGCTGACAGGATCCAAAACATCAAGGGGTTTTGGTCTAGATAGAAAGGCAGGGAATTAGTCGCACCATGGATTTAATTTCTTAGAATATCTATCACCAAGAACAAGCTGTGACTCTTCTTTTCAAACAGTGCTATCTAGTTTCATGGTCCCTCTATATGGAGTTGAAAGGTTTCAACTTCATTTTTTGCTCCCTAGTTGTGTAACCTTGAGGTACTCTAGCCTCACATGAGAAAACACAAAGCTTGAGTGGGAAACATTGTGAATGAAAAACACCGTAAGATTTTATTTGGCTATGAATTGTATAAACCAACAATATGGTACAATAGTTGAAAGTACCAATAGAAACCTCAGCTTCCTTCATTTCTCTGTCTCTAGTTGATTTTCGGGAAGGGCTGGTGTGTGTGTCCAAGTCTACAATGGTCCAGAGGAGTAGACTGTCTCCTCTTTCTCCTGCAGAGCAGCCTACTTTTGTGGAACCCAGCCCTTAATCACTGGCCACTAAGGCTCCTCTAAACCTGATCATAATGGATAGAACTATAATGTGTGGAAAAGAGGAAACAGAGATAATAGTTTATTCTATCTCTTCAGTGGCTTCTAGAATCTTATTATCTTCCTTATGGAATTAAACATCTATACCCTAGTGACTTTTTTGTCCATTCTTTATATTTCTCTCCTCAGAAGAATGTGACAGCAAATCTACTCAACCATCCACTTTTAGACAACCTGTAAGTCTTCTTAGATGAAACACCATCATTTCCAAATCCTTGTCATCAGCACACTTCAGGGAATGACAGGGATTTGAAGGTGATGGTCTTTTGTCTTAAGATTGATGGTTGTCTAAAAGTGGATGGTTGGGTAGAGTTCATTCTGTTCTTCTGAGGAAAGAAATAAAAGGAATGGGAAAAAAATTACTAGGATAGATGTTTTCTTCCATAAGCTACAGGGACCTACCCACTATAGTTCCTCCACAGACAGATGTGACAATTTATTATCTAAAGATCGATAGCCTGGGGAACCCTGTGGGGTAGTTGTACTCGGTCCTCCAGAGTAGGTATGCTGGTATGGGCTGGAGTTGCTAATTTTTAAATTAGCATCCTACAACTCAACCTCTGTGGTTTCAGGGCTCTTCTGTAAAAACTGAGAAGGGTAAAGCAGTAATATTATTTAAAAGATTGATCCCTGGGTCATTATTATTGCTGACTTATTATGCTCAAGTCAACTTCATAGGAATTATTTTTTAACAAAATAAATATGTAGCCTAAGTATAGGAAGGATTAGTTTGGCAAGCTATTCAAATCTATATAAATGTGCACTATAGATATTCTTAATAGGCATAGGGAATGCTTAAATTTGATTTTCCCTTGTTTATTTTTCAGGACTTAATGACAATGAATTCTTTTTACAAGCTGCTGTGTTTGTTGACAAATAAGCTTTATGGATATGGAATGTCATTGCAACTGTTATAATATATTTCCAAACTGTCATATATTGCTTTCAGAAATATGCACGTTACAAATGGTAGTAGATCTTAAAAATGGAGATTGCTTTCAATTGATTACAGCTGTGTGTTGTGCTATTTAATTGTTGGAAATGAATTGACATATACTGTAAAGTAAACAATGAAGCTCTTTTTCAAAGTGATAAAACTGTAACCTAATTCAATAAATTGAATCAGATTACGCAAACACTTTTGCACTTCATTAAGGAAGTAGTCAGTATAATTAATGTGAGAGCTTTTATCATGCTCACTTGTTGATATATGGCCAAGGATACATACAGTAGACTAACTGCTTTAGAGTTTTCCCTTTGTGCCACTTCACACTTTAATTAAGGCTTGCACGGGCCCTATTAGAGAAGACCACCAAAGATTTTCTTTGATTTTTCTATGCTGATACAATGAGCAAGTTGGGAAATTTCCCTTTAAGGAAGATTTCATTTCAAACACAGCAGTCTAGTTATGTAGATCCTGTACATGGAAGTGAATGGTCTGAGCGTCATTCTATCTCTCACTGTTTATGTCACCTTGAGGGAAATGATCTAGCCAGACTTGTCCACACATCACAAGGTAAGGGATGTACTGAAAGGCCATACTTGTTCCCAACAGGAACCCATGGTAAGATACTTGCCTGGTGTTTCATGATTAGGTGCTGGGATCAATGTTCAAATTCAGGTCTTCTGAGTAGGATTTCCTGTTGATTTTCCAACATCAGATTCCCTCTTGAGATTTCTAGTACATCATCTATCAACCACCATCACAAAATCTTCCTTATAGGTTTTTGGGAAGAACATGATGAGTTAATGTATCATGAGTGCTTTTCAAAGTGTTACATTGTAATACATCATCCAATGTTAAAGTTTATTCTGAGCATTTTCAAAGCAAGTCTTTTGCCTGCCCAAATAGAATACCAAGGTATTGATTTATGGCTTTCTTCTAATCGAGGATCTGGGATGATAGAGCCTCTCCCATATTTAGTAATTTTCATATCCCTCCTTTTAGAAGATGAGTTGTAGTCTTGCTAAACAGCTCAAAAGTACCTTTCTCCTATTTTATTATCTTCCTATTGCATTGATAATTCTTTTGATCATCATGATCTATAGAATTGTTTTCCTATAATTTATCTTCAATGCACTGGAATGCATCCTTTATCAGATGTTTTAATGGTCAACCATCTATCCAGATAAAACATTCCTATTAGTTTTCATTTAAGGATTGCAATATGTGGGAAGGCAGAGTTTCTCAATAGGTATCTTTTCATGATTTGTACTTGCTTTCTAGGCTGAGTTTATATGACTTTAGGAAGCATAGTGTTGACTTGATTTCAAGAAATTCAAAGGAAAGTAAAATTCTTTGTTTAGGGTAAAGAATTAAGCAAATAAGTTGTTGTTTTAGTGAAACCTCCCAACAGCATACTTTACTATTAAGACTCATTCTCAAGTAGAAAATGCACTAAGAAATGTTTGGTTCTTGTAGGAAAGCTCCTGGTAATAGCTTCTTTATTTACCTTCTTTACCTTGCTATTTCGCTTGGCCACCTTTATCCATGTGGCATCCATGTACTCTGAACTGCTAACCTCACAATCAACTGTTCCAATCCACCACCTATCCCCAGGAAGAATATGTTGCCATAAAGATCCATGCGAATCCAAAGAAACAATTCTATGCTGCCCCATCAGGCTTGAGTTGGAACTGAGTGGAAAGCACTGGGTTTGAATTTAGGTTTAAATTCATCTATTCAAGCAGTAAATGCCCTTTAAGTTATTAATGATCTTATGTCATTTGAAAATATAACATTAAGAAGTTATATAGTATGCTGATGCATACCAATATAAATGCATTCATGTATGTCAGCATAATATAATTCTGTTGTTTTCTAGGAACTTTACTGAATTCCAAGAAGAGTAATCCCTTAATGTTATAGTATAGCAATATTTTGAAGTTGTCTGAACATGAGATTCAACTTCTTCCACCTAACCTTTAAAGTATTTAATGAATAAATTGAATTTAAGGCTATCATTTCAAGAAGACCCTCTCGCCACATGATTTGTCCATATGAGTTGCCTTTTTGATTTATACTGGCAATTGCTTTCTCATCATGGGTTTCATGACATAAGAATCTTCTGTGAATTTCTGAAATTACATTGGGCACCATCTCAGTCATCTACAATAAAATATTCCCTTGATGAGAGAGAATGATTTGGAAGTTAGATAGTTTAGACATATACACTTTCCCCATTCCCCCAAAATACCAGTCTTTTCTTTCTCATGAAGTTGTTGTTGTTCTTCTTCTTCTCCTTCCCTTTAAATCAGTCATATCCCTGTTCAGGGTCATCATTCCCATCACTCACGAACTCATCATCTGTATGTACCATGACACTGCTGTCAAAGAGTCAATTAAAACCCAGCAACCTCTCTCTCTCTCCTGTCTGTTTTGGGCCTAGGTTCAAGGAAACCAGTTGTTTTTGGGGTTACTGGGCACTGATGTCCTCAATTTCAGGAGTACAGCAAAACCTATCAATACTCAGACATAATCGGATTTAGACACAAAATATTGAGAAAATCTGCCCCAGAGCTCGAACAAAATATCGGAATCCAACCTGACACATGTGATTTTTGTTAACAAAAACCGGTCCTGTTTCGGTCACTTGCTGTTGGTTGGCATTGTTCGTACGTGTTGTCTAAACCTTTTGTGGCTATGTTTTGCTATAATTATCTTATTTTCTGTAGCTTTTTCTACTGTTTTTAGATTTAAAAATGGGTACTATGAAAGAGTTTTTGGAAAGGATCATCATGATAAGAAACTGGTTAAATGTGTTATTGTTATCCATATTATTGATGATAATGTAGTGCACCCTTTTAAAAAACACTGAAGGAAATGCCAAGAGCAGACCACAAAGACAGATTAGTTTCTAGAGAAAGCCAGCCAGGTTCTAGTGAAAAAAAGGCAAAGAAAGGAAAAATGAAAAACTCCCGAAAAGCAACTACCAGTTGATTTTGCGGAACGGGATTCCCCTTCTAAGTGATGACACCCTCTCCATACCACAACTCCACATCCATGTATACAGATCCAGATTCTCATCAATCTAAAGTTAGGGACCATAATAGAGCTGTTAAAAACTTAAAAGAAAAAACAACCTAAAAACTTTTAAAATCTTGTGTTTCTTATTTAAATTATATTATTTTTACCTCTGAACTTAATTACTTTGAAATTTCTGTGTATGTAATGTTTTGTATAAATGGGCAAGGTTAGGGTAAAAACCAGGTGGTTGAGAATGTTTTCAGTTATCTCTTCATTTGGAACTTAACTGCTTCACAGCTGGACGCTCCATCTAGAATGGGGTAATGTTGAGGTCTGTGGTTCTACTGTGTTACAAAACAGTATCTCTCCATCTTCTCTATTCTCTATGAATTAGAGAACTCAACTGAGATCTTAGCCACTTAATAAGTAGAATTTGCCATTATTTTTTTTCCAGTGCCTTTTTTTGAAATATTATTGAAAAAATACTTTGAGCTAGTCTTTTCCAAGTAAATTTTTCCTGTTCCATATCTATATGAATACACACACCTATCTTTGTGTAAGGCTGAGTTACCTAGTGATACAAATTCAGTAATGTGTGGGTGTGCATGTCTATACACTTTATACATACATAGACATACATATATGGAGAGAGAGAAAAATTATCAAGAGAATTACCCTTACAATTGTTGATTCAGTCAAGTCCAGTTTCGTTCCAAGTTCATGGATGGGATGTTCAACTGGAAGCTACTCCTGGCTTTAAGAATCCAGTAACTTTGGCCCTGATGAATCTGAGATTACATAGAACACCCGGCCCTGGGACTCCAAGGTCAGTAGGTCAGGCTTGTGATTGGAAATGCAAATGAAGCCAAGACAGGTGGGTTTGTTGAGAAACTAACTGATCACTGATGACTTTCAGAACTGACAAGCAATATTGCAGGGCTTTGGCTCAAGTCCAAAGAATGGAAGTTGAACAGCCAGCTGCAGGATCCTGACTCAGCAAAAAAACAAAGTAAATTTTCCCACAGCATCCACTTATCTAAGAAGTGAATTTCACAGCTAAATTTTTTCCCCCTATTGTGTCAGGGCTGTCACCTGAGTAAAAGGGTTGCATTCTACCTAACAAGTAGACATAACACTACTGGATTACTCACAGTAGATCCCATGGTAGAGCTGGTTATATTGTGTTAGGTCACAAGATGGGGGATTACTAGGTGTCAACTACCAAATAACTATAAAGCTTCCTGATATATCGAAATTGACATAACACTTGTTTTCAAATTTGCATTAAAAACTGCTTTGTTGGGCTGAGTCCCAGTAGCGTAGTGGTTGTGTAGGACTGCGGCCCACTGGGATGGAGGTTCAATTCCAGCAGTGGCTTCACAGGAGCAAAAGCTGGGCCTCCTACTCCCACCAGTAGAGGGCAGTGATGCCCCCCCCAAAAAAAACACAAAAAAAATCTTTAAAAAACTACTTTGTTATTATTATTTCCTTACTTAATTTTGTTTGCTTGCAGCGTGTCTGATTCAATCCTTATTAAATTAAAAATTATTCAATTAACAACATATTTGTTTAAAGTCAAGGAGATATACTAACCATTTATACTAACCGTATACTAACCATTACTATGTGGTAAGAACTTTGCTAATAGCTAATACAGGATATAATTTATTTCTCAAAATATTAACTCCCCAAGGCTGCTACAAAATTAGCACAGACTTGAAACAAGAATTTATTCTGTTACTGTTACAGAATTCAAAGGTGAAAACTCATACTATCAACATGGTAAGTTCTTTCTGTAAATTCAGAGGGAGAATTCATTCCATGACTCTTCCTAATCTAGTGTGTGGGGCAGTTTTAATAATCCTTAAATTATAGGTCCATTACTCCAGTGTCTCACTACACAACTTCCCAGACTCAACAGGTAAATTCTTGTTTATATATATATATATATATATATATATATATATATATATACATATACACACACACACACATATATATATTCTATCCATAAATCCTCATTTTATATTTTCTTATTAATTCTGTATTTTAAAAAATAGAGTCGAATTTTCTGCTTATACAAGTAGACATCTTAGATAGTAGTTAAAACTAGTATCTAAGAAATTCAACCATGTCATTGAAGGGTTGATATGTTCATTGTCATGATTTGGAGACGTGTTTAAGGTGTAGCAAAACTAGGGGGTGAGAGCTGTTAAAAATTATCTTTCGGGCCGAGCCCCGGTGGCGCACTGCGGCCTGCGGGCTTGGCGGTTCAAATCCAGCAGCGGTTCTCAAGAGCAGCGCGGGGTAGCTCCCATGACCACCAGAGGGCAGTGATGCCCCAAAACAAAAGAAATTATCTTTCAAAATTGGCGATTCAGCTTATTTTCTTTTCTACACCTAACACATTGTTTGAATTTTAACTGTAACCTGGCCATCACTTTATTGAGTGTTCTTAGCATTATTTTCTTCACATTGTATTTTGTTTACTGAATGCCAGAGTGCTGACTGAAAGACTGGTGTTTCAAGTTTTAAAAGTTTATATTATTAAGATTAATATGCACACAATGAACGTAGTACACTGTTACTCCATGATAACCAAGCACACAGTTTTATCCTGGATTATTAAAAGGTTAATTGTTCTTTAATTTTTATTAATCATTTATTATTGTGTATCTTCATTTCTCCAATTCCCCATCAATAATAGATCTCCGTGCTATTACTTATTCATCCATCTTGTTATAATCTGGTTGAAGTAACATACCAGTTAGCATCTGATTATAGTTCTGTGTAGCCTCTGTGGCTTCAAGAATTACAGAAATTCACTTTACTGGGCGAAACCTTGGAAATAATTGCACGAATTGAAGCTGTGTTTGAAGTACTAGCTTCACAAGTGTTCTGTTGGATAAACATGTTGAAGCATTATTCTAACATGTCAAAAAGTAGAAAAACGTCCCTCATTTTGCTATCCCATGAATAACACAGACATCTGATTAGAGATAGTATTCTTATTTATAAACAGCCTTTGTTCACCTATTCACTGAATATATGCTTCAATACCCTAAGCTTTGTCATTTTCCAACATTCAGTTATTTATAAATATACTACCTCCACATTTCAATGATTCAAAAGCAATTGTGGAAAATTCATAGTTCCATGTTGTCAGGAGGAATCAGGTCTAGGGAAGGACGTTGTGCTTGGTACAGTAGAGTGACAGCCAAGACAAGGACGACGCTCAACAAGATGGATGGTACAGTGGCTATAACAGGTGGACAAGGGGCTCTGACCGGAACAGGTGTGAGGATGGTGCATGACTAGGCAGGGCTTCATTCTTTTGTCAGCAGGGTTGAAACGGACCAGACCCTAATATTTGAATCATCCTTCCAACAGTCACTGTGGTCTTCTGAATGAGGGATTGCGTCTCTTCCTTTCATATTGGACCTGTAATCATTGTGAGAACATGACGTTTAAAATCACTTTGACCCCTTTCACATGAGGGGGATAATACAACTGTTTCATCCCTTTAAGTATTTTCTTTTTTATGTTTTATTTGGATAATCTTCTTTCCCTTGCTTTCCAAATGAATTACGTAGTTTTTCCTGAAAGTTGTTCACACCAAGAAATGTTTAGTCTTCATAAGAAAATGATCCTGTGGCATTTTTTTCCCTGATTTTACACTGAATTTCAAAATCTACATGAGAGATTTGAGTATGAGGACCTTTCTCTGACTCACCTCTGCTTAATTTTGACAGTTGTCTTAAAGTGAATTTCGTGTTTAATGAAATTTTCTGGACTGATAACTCAAGACCTGAAGGGAACAATTCCAGTAGAGAGAAAGTAATTTTCTGGCCTAATTACACCTTTGGCCTCACTACAAAGTCTGTCAACAAAAGTGCCAGGCTTGATCATGACTGTTTTTGACGTGAATTCTCCAATCTACTTCACGCAGAAGACTTTTAACAATAGCATTTGGTATTTTCACCCTAACTAAGATTTTGCATCTGGGAATAAAATCTCCATGTACTGTTGCCAGTAAGTTCCTTCTAAATTTGAAAAGAGGATGTGCCCAGTAATGAGTTTTACGTATTGCACTGTTTGGATATCTACCTGACCGTATTATTTATGAGGGGCATGTGAATCAGATCAACTATTAGTAATTGAATGACTGATTGGTTTTAAAATACCAGGGGACTAGAGACTCCAGAATCTCTATTTCTTATGTGGATTATATTCTGAAAACCTAACAGAATGCACTCAAATACCACTTGGGAAGGTATAAGTCCCAGCACTTAATTAAGACGTTGTAGTTCCCCAACTGAAGTCCCAGAGGGTATAAATGGTTAATGCATTCAACTACCAGTGGAAAGCTTATTGTTCAAGGCCACTCAGATACACTTCCCAAGAAAGTGGCTAGCAAGGCTTGATAGTTCACTTCTGTAAAATAAGTCCTTGAAATCCATAGGAAGCATTGGATATATGTTGATTAGAGAAATAAAATATCAAATTATAACTAATTGGTGTTCTAAAAATAATCTGTGCTTGCTGTATCTGATGTTGTTTCTTTTTATGATACTGTTTTTTTTCTAGTGGGAAAAGTTACACTCACCCCTTATTTCTAATGAGCAATAGACTAAGAGTTGCTAGATGAACTATCTTTAAATTGCAAATAATCTGAAATGAACATTTGAAATTTCATTATCCTATAAGCATACTCAAAACTATTTGCAAACTCATTGATAAAATGTCATATTAAAAATGGCCATGAATTTACCCAACAAACATTAATATGAACCTTAAGATTCACAATGATGAATGACACTGCTGCTCAATGAACTACAATGGAGAAAATAAATGCTAAATAACAGCGAGTTATATAGATAGCACTAGATGATGGACAATAATTGAAAAGTGGACAATAATTAAGGATTAAGGGGTTAACAGTGTCATTCTGGTGGAAAGTGGCATTTGCTATTGCTTAAAATCAGTAATTCAAAACCTCTAGCTATTTTGTGTGAGAAAGATGAGCCTTTCCAATTCTGTATGGAGGTGCTGTCTTGTACACCCACAGGGGTAGTGCTGCTTTGTACTGTCGGGATACCATAAGTCAGAATCAACTGGTCACAGTGAATGAGGGTTGGCATTTCTCCTGGGTCAGTGTTAAGCTGCAATCACTAAGTTGATTCTTAGAATTTATAAACTGCTCCATTGGACACAAGCCTTGCTGGTCTGCACCTGTAAGGATCATAGTTAAAAAACTTTAGGGAGCTGTTCCACTGTCATTTCCAGGCTTGCCATGCATTGAAATCACACAACAATATAGGGATTGCTTATGTTTCAGACATCCATGCCTATTTTCACATGTTAGCTCATTGACTTCCATTCACAGGTTTTTGAAAAGATTTTATTTTCTATTTCACAACTGAGCAAACTCAGGCCCTGATATGTCTTGCCTAACACCAAATTATCTTGATTGTTGAACCTGTTTCCTAAAACTCTATGGAATAGCCTTGCATGCTTACATGGTATCAGTAGTATTGTGATAACTTATGCTTATAATTGTTGGATCAGACTTTTTGACCAATCTATATTCACCAGTACACTTCATCTTGGATACATTGAACCAATAACACTTCATGTTTTCCACTTAAGTAAGATTTTAAAATCCCAGAATAAAACTACTACAATATGGTGATTCACTTAAATCCCTGTGAAATGTGATAAATTATTTGGGTGCTAATGAGGTCTGCATATTGCATGGTTTTGGCAGCAGCCTTGCTTTCTTAAGCTACATAAGTTGTGTTGTGTCTATTTTGAGTTATTTTTTAATCTTGGAAGGTTATGAAAGAACACAATTTTCCACATTGAGTCATTGTATCTAGAAGTTATTTCTTTAAAATTGTTTGAAGGAAGTGAAGAATTTTTTAGAGAAGAGATGGGATTGTACAGAGAAGAGCATGGCTACTGCCCTTGAATTTTAACAGAAGGTAGAGATTAATTCTCGATCATTTTGAAGATACAACTGGAGCAATGAGTGTCACACACAGTAAAGAAAACTGTATAGACAACAAACAGACAAACTTTAAGGACTATCTCATTGAGAAACTTTGTGGGCCACCTTTCATTAAAATGTTAGTAACGTCTTGCCTTATATCAGATCTCTGATAGATGGTTTTATTTAGACTATTAGGGTAATTTGACAAGTTTTGGTATTGTTATTATTACTATTAATAATATTAGCAACTCTAGTCTCATTGTCCTTATAATAAAAACACAAATTTATTTTCATGAATTATTTTGTTTCCTAAAAGTATATATTTCATATTGTGTGTTTAAAAACATATTGAATTTGTATACACTGATTTGTGTTTCTTTTCTGTATTGCCATTGCATTTAATTATATAATTAAATTTTTTTGAGGTCAGATATTCACACAATTGAACATATCAAATTGATTTATAATGATCTACATTAAAGAATATTCCATTGTCATATTGTTTATAACATATTTTAATATACCAGAGCACAATTTAAATACCATATGTATTTTTCATATTTAAATTTTCCTCTGGCAGATATGGCCAACAAAAGATTAAAACCATTGTATTTCACTTTGTAGCAAATTAAATTTAAAAGAGCACAGGGAATTCACTTTACTGTGTACTGACATTTTCCAGTGATTAATTTCATTTCATATTTAGCCAATCCCAAACAATGATTATAACAAAAGAGCATTTATTCTCTCTCTTTATAGTTATATATAAACATATATATGTTTTTGAAAACATAATGTGATCATGTAGTTTGAAATTAACAATGAAGTAAACCTTTTATAGAAATTTTAAGTTTTTTATTTTGATTTTGTCACTTTCACTTCTGTTCTAGAATGACCTTTTTGTCTAATTTATTATCCTGAATATCATCCAAATAATTTTTACCTTTATTTTTATCCATCTTTACCTTTGGGATATTTGCACATCGATTTTCCACTCATCATCTTGAATTTTGCTGATGATTGAAATTAAACCCATTTTTATTTCTCCCATACAAACCTTTACTCATTTCTGTTTATCATTAGTAATTAAAAACAATGATTGAGCAGAGTAAAGCACTTTAACTTTTGCTCTCTTTCTTCTCTGGCCTCTAAATCCCTGTGGCTGAGTAGATCCAGTGAGATCATGTGTGTGTGCGCTCACGAGTTCTTGGCACAGAGGAACTCTTCAGTAGATGGCTGCTGTGCACATTGCTAGATCATGTACTGTTAGCTTTGGTAATTTCTGGATCTGAGTTTTGGTTTGCTACCCAATGCCATCGGCACTGCCCAAGTCCTTAAGATTTTGTGCTCAGCTGCTCCGTGACAGAGGCTAACTCCCTGACCTGTTAACTTTCTACTCTATTCAATTTCAGCCTCCTTGCAAGCTGTTCTGAAACTTTAAGACAACTTAACTTGACCACATGCAGTTTACACCACATACCAGGGGAAAAAGGCATCTTCCAGGTTCAGGCACAGGATTAGCTTATTTCGTAAGCATGCATTCATTTATTCCATCACTATATGACTTCATTGCCTAACAACTTTTCCTGGCAAATCATAGACTGCTATTTTAGAGGGGAAGAAGTTGGAACACAGTGAGCCCTGCTGCTCAAGATGAGCTGAATCCACAGGGGCATGCTCCTGCTCTGTGCACCCTTCTCATTGAAGAAGCCTTTGTTGCCTCTTCACCTTACTACCTTGACTTACCTATGCCAAGTGAACGTTGCATTGGTTTGTGATTTATTGTAAGTTGCGTAAAATGATCACCAGATGACTTTTTTAATTGTTAAACTTCAGGTGGATATATTTTTTCTTTCGTGTGAAATCCCCCCAAATTGACATGCTATACAGTCAATATCCTTGTATGTAATTGTGACCTTTAGAATTAAGCAGGTGACTGGATTAAATACAAGTCAGGCACAAAATGCCCTGCATGTAGCAGCAACATGGTGAATCAGGAAATTATCAAATGGCAAAACTCATTTTGTGCTCTGGGGCAATTTCAGCTGCCAGAATTTATACATCAAAACTTCGCTCAATGTGCCATTGATTTTATTTTATTTTGTTTATTTTTAATTCCCTACAGCAAGCTATGTTAGTTTTGTAGAATGCTGTCTGCATCATTAATTCCTAAGAAATTATGGCTGTTTCATTTCAGTCATGGTTGACCAAAATATTATTCCTTTCTTTTAGATCATAGCCTTGGAGTGGGTATGACTAGTCTAGGGCCTGCATATGGAACACACAAACATGCACACACAAGCGTTGTTCTCTAATTTTGATTACACTAAACAAAACCCACTGCTGCTGTTAGAAATATGAACTTGGACAGACTAACCCTATAAATTCAACCAGTTTCCATGGAATGTATTTGCCAGTTTCAGAAACAAGATTCAGATTAAAGTCTGAAAGTCCAGTCTTCGGGAGGGAATGAATTCCTGTGTAAAATGATACATGTCTTCCTTTCACAGTTGCTTTTTATGTTGCTTTAAAACATGTCAAAATAATCCCCAGCAGAGGAACCTAAAAGGAATGTCAGCTCTGTGGTTATGTAAATCGAATTGAGTGCTTTACAGCGGGTTTAAGATTTTTATAACTCAGAAGTTGTTAACAGCCAGCTGGTTTGTATCTGTTTTTTATGGTTATTCTTGTCATAGGCAGCCTCCACAATTTTTAATTATATTTTATGGTATGTGTTTTCCTCTTCGTGAATCCCCTAGCCACTCTGCTTCACAAGATCTTTTCCACTGGGAAGGAAACAAGCACGGCAACGGGACACCATCACTGGAAATGTAGTTGTATAATTACTTACCACTAGCAGCTCTGTTGTGTGAAATTCAAGGACCTTCCCCTTGCAGATGCACAACCTTCTATTAGTGCATGGAAATTGCTTTTCTGTAACCATTAAGTCTGCGTGTAGATTTGTCAGTGGTCACTTCCTGGTAAAATTCAGACATGATTTTCTGCCACTTTTTGTAGTCTGTTTTTCAACATGACATGGATAATGCCCCCTCCCCTCCCTCTTTTCCGCTCCTCCTCTTTCTCCCTCTCTTCATCCCAGCTTCTCTCTTTTGTCTCCCTTACATCCCTTTTGACACCCGTCATGTAACTTCTGCCACAAAGTACAAATCCTCCCTATGTTTTCTAACTTGAGTGTATTAGAATATTCTCATTTCTGATTTGGGATGAATTCAAACTTTGGTACTATAAAAAATTATATGTTAACACATTTCTGGATACTCACCTATAACAAGCACACTTTGGGTTAGCCTTATTTGAGGCCCATCTGTGATGCAGTAGTGAATTGTGAATTTTGGGGTTCAACCGATCTTGCAGCAACCCTGGTGGGATCCTGGGCAGTGTAGTTGACTTGCTCGCAGCAAGGTTACCAGTTCAAAACCAGCAGTCACTCTGTCAGAAGAATGATGAGACTTTCTACTCCTCTAACAACTTACAGGCTCAAAAACCAATGGAGTAATTCTAGGCTGTCCTGCAGCGTCACTGTGAGTCGAAATAAAATGACAGGTCGTGGTATTGGGTTGTTGTTGTTGTTGTTTTCAATAAGCACTGATTAACCCCTTCCCCAGTTGTCTAATTTCATATTGTTAGTCCTGTATCTGCAAAAGTGATATCTATGCGTATCTATTACTGATTTGTATAATCATTAATAGGGTATACATGATGCTTTATATATGCTGTTGCTTTCTTTGTTTGCAGAAAATTCAATGGAATCTATTATGAAATATATATTTTTATAGCCATAAGGAAGTAGTATTTAGACCAAATGTTAGTAAATACTTTGTAAAGGTGTTTACTTTTTTTGAGGTTGTAATTTCTGGGTATGTTTAGGTAGATAGGTAAATTGACAGGAAAACAAAGAGAGAGAGAATGCGATATATAACTTGAGGCTTTTGTTTTTGTAGCCCTATTTCAAGTGTATCAGGAATGAAAAGGACTATAAGGTAAAACTTTAAGTAGACAAAGTCATCCTATCGGGTGTGATAACTGCAGATGTCAGGTGTAACCATTGCCACAGGTAAAAGCCAGTGGGACTCTGGTAGTGCAGCGTCTGCCTGTGCAGTGCGTTTATGAAGTGGAATAGTCTCCTGTGATCTGAGGAAATGACAGACAAGGGAGTGTGCCAGCATTGAACTTGCTGACAGGCATCCTTCACTCAGGCTTAGGGCATTTGTCTGTTCTTTTGTGAGACAATGCTTTTAGTTCTTCAGTGAGTGCAATGCATTGAAGAGAGGACCTGATGGTATTTTTCAGTGTTGGGGGAGTGTTTTTTGCTGTTGTTTTTTTCTTGTGAGTAGATGCCAAAGGAAAGTAGGTTTCTTATGAGTGTGAATTTATTGGCTAGGTTTATTGTGTTGGTTTATCCAGAATGGAAGTGAATTTTATCATCAGGTGGTAGGGATCATGTTAACCATATGAAATTGCCATTTTAGAATTCACAATTTGTCTATCAGCCACCATATGATGCTCAAATCAATTATATATACACACACACACATATATAGGAATATATATATATATATATATATATATATATATGAATCTGGGTTTGTAATATGTAGCAAGACCAAGGCTCATTTATTTTGAGTCAGAAAAGCTTTGGGGTAAATTGCTTGCCCTCTAAACTATCTGCTTCAAGGACATACTGACCATTCAATTCTGTTTTATCTAGCTTCTGTTTTTTGTTCTCTCTTCCCCTCTCCAGTGTTTTCCTATATTCATTTGTTCAACAAATTGAATACATAGTTTTGTTTTTAACAACAAAAGAGGCTAAGAGAAAGCATACTAAGGCAGGGTCTCTGCTCTCCAGTAATAACACACGGCTCATTGGTAAATAGATATGGCAATAGCTACAGTTCAGATTTCAGCACAAGTTAGAAGGTGATGACCAGGAAGACATCATCAATTCTGTCGATTCTTTTCTCAGGGAAAGGATCAGGGTTTCAAGTCTGTGAAATGATCTGGGAGAAAGACGAGGCTTTCTACTCCTATAACGAGTAAACCACTTCCCAAACCTACAGAATAGGTGCCACTTTGCCTGGCAGGGTCACTATGAGACAGATTTGACTCTATGGTCTTGGCTTTGCTTTTGGGTCGAGGGGGTGACATTTTATGTTGGTGTTTACTCTCCTCATGGATGAGAGGGGAAGGGCTGTCTGAAAAAGAAGGGGCACGGACTACAAAGAATGCAACCCCTAATCTCAAGGATGGGGACATCTTTTTGGTTTTGTGTAGGGATGGGGTAATGAATGGATGGCATCTGGAAAAGCAAGAGGTTCAGGCTTGTAGAGGCCCAATATTGCTGTGGCTAAGGCATTTGACTGGTGCCAGAGGAACAGAGATGTGACAGAGATGGACTTGGCAGAGCTGAATTTTGTGTCACAGAAAAGGACAGCTAAGAGTGGGGAGGAAGAGAAGAAATATATAGAGCATAGCTGCTCTATCAAAGTGCTAAACGAATGCTGAAACCCATACAAGCTTTCATTCTTGCTTTATTTTTTAACTTTTATTAAAGGATCATTGTATTGGGGGCTCTCACAACTTTTATTGCACTAATTGTATCAGGCATACTTGTACATATATTGCCATCATTCTTTTCTAGATATTTATTTTCTATTGAGTCCTTGGTATCAGCTCCTCTTCCCTTTGGCCACTCTCATGACCCCTTGATAGATTATTTTCATACCTTACATCAACCACTGTCTCCCTTCTCTCATGGTTTCTGTTGCTCTTTCTCCTGGAGGTGGGTGTTTAGTTATGTGTCAATCATTGCGGCCGGTTCCCCTTTCTCTCCTTCTCTTATCCCCTTCTCCCTACCCTTTTGGTATTGCTCTTCCCATTCCTGTTCCTGGATTTCATTTGTAGTGAGGTCTTATCTCTTGTCTGTGTCTGTGTACATGCTCTGGTCTAGTCCAAAATGAGAGACAGTATAGTGGACAGGATAGTTGGGGGTAAGAAACCTCAAGGAATCAGGGGGCATATTGTGTTTCATTGGTGCTTTAGTGTGCCCAGGATGAATCTTCTTTTCCCAGTGACCCCTCTGAGTGTGTGTGTGTGTGTGTGTGTGTGTATGTGTTCCATTTTCTTCTGATGGTGTATTAGTCGGAGTAAACAAATTTCATAGACACGCATATGGATATATGGGTATGGTTTATAAACAAGAGGAATGGGACATTAAGAAAGCATCCCAACCCACTCCAGTTCAAAGTCATAAGTTTGGTATTAGCCCATATGCCCGATAGCAGTTTACAAAGTCTCCTTCCAACTCATGAAGTCACAGGCCAGTGGGTGCAGAGTCCTGGCACCTGCAGGAGTCTCCACATGGCTCCTCGCTTCCAGGACTCGGGATCCATCAACAGCATCCAGTGGTGGTAGAAGCAACTCAGTGCTGACAGTGATCTCCACATAGCTTCTTCAGCTTCAGAGGTCTGGTTCCATCATGGTAAGGCCGTGTGGTTTCTCTTTTGGCTTCTTCAGCAATTCGTATGCTGCAATCTTGTCTTGTCCGTAGTTCATTGTCTCTGAGACTAACTCCCAACAACTGAGGAGATGGCTTCTCTTCTCCATCAGGGAGCTATCGTGAGATTTCCCAGAAGCCTCAGGAGAATGTCATGGCCACATGGAGAGCCCATTGGCTACTCAATGGCTATCTCCAGATTAACAGGCTAGACTCCACCCCTACATCTCAATCATGAAATTAACGTAAGCACATGACCTCCACAGATGGGCATTAGGTCTCTGCTCCAACCTCCCTCCTTCTCAATGATACACTTTTGTTTGTTACGGTCTGTTGCCCGTTGCCTTTTCCTGATGAAACCTCATGATCACACTGTCCATGTGGCTTTATTGCTTCTCTCTTAGTTGGCCACTTGTTTAACTTCAAGCCTTTAAGAACCCAGACACTATATCTGCTAATAGCCAAGCACCATTCGTTTTCTTCACCACAGTTGCTTATTTGATTGTTTTCAGAGACTGTACTGGAAGGTTGGGCATCACAGAATGTCAGTTTGTTAGAACAAAGTGTCCTTATATTGAGAGCGGCTATGAACAGAGGTCCAAAGTCTGTCTACAACCTCAGTGTATTGTCTTATAAATATATGTACCTAGGCTGATATTTATATTTTTATGGTTTAGTGTATTTATATATTACACACCTATGCTTATACCTTTACTATAGCTCTAAGATCATTTCTGTTTCCTTTTACCTTCCTCCTGTCCCACCATCACCACACACACTACTTTTGCCTCTTAGTACTCCCTCTCAGCTAGATTGCTATTGCTCTAACACCTCCAGGATCTGTACATCTTCCTGGTTGTTGATTTTTTCCCTCTAGTTGTTCCCCTGTCTATGGTGTTGTTTGCTCACTGCATTGTCCCCCACAACCTTCTCCCCACAAGTCCTTCTGGGACCTTCAGTCCTGTTGCTTTTTCCCTGCACTTGCTTCCCATACATGTCATATAAGTAGGCACACCAACAAGGTCAATCTTGCTGTGTGAGGAAGGGATAGTGTCATGTCTCCAGTGATGTAGCCTAGGGCTTGATCCACAACTTGTCTATCAGTTGTCAGTTCAGGGTATGCCGGACCCATGCCAGGGTATTTTCAATCCTTGTATACTTGGGCAAATTGGACAGTGCATCAGGAAGAGGAAAATAATCAAAGCACCTATTTGGATGTTGGTGCTGATGCCGAATATTAATTGGACTACCAGATGAACAAACAAATCTGTCTTGGAGAAAATTTGATCAGAATGCTCTTTAGAAGCAATGATGGAAAGACTTCATCTTGTGCACTTGGGACATGTTGTCCAGAGAGTACAGTCCCTGAAGGAGGACATCATACTTGGTAGAGGGGAAACAGGACAGAGGAAGACCCTTGATGAGATGCATTAACACGATGGCTGCAGGTGGGCTCAACCTGGCCAAGGGTTTATGAGCATGGCCCTGAACCACACAATGTGTTTTCTATTACAGTGTTGTCATACAGATAGAACCAATTTGAAGCACTTCGCAACAACAGTGGGTATAAAGACCAAGTCTGACCTCATTTATAATCATTGTGATCATGTGTGATCATTGGGATCACTTGCCCCAGAGGGAGTGTGTGGGGGGTGGGTGGGCGAAAATAAATTATACCGTATATACTCGAGTATAATCTGACTCATGTTGACTCAGTGAATAAGAGAACAGAACTTAGCCTGATCATGCCATCTTGTGGAATGGGGCTTTATGATCCAAACAGTTTTTTGGTTGTTTACTTGTTTGTTTTGTTAACATTTTATTGTGCTCCATGTGAAAGTTTACGCAGTAAATTTGTTTTCCATCGCATAAGTCATACACAAATTGTTCTGTGGCACTGATGGTAATTTCTATAATTTGTCAATTTTTCCTTTTTCTTTACTACCTTCCCAACTCTACCCTTTGGGGGGATATGTTGCCATTTGGGGCTCTTATAATTGGTTGTTCTAAGGAGTACATTCCTCCTGGGTGTTATGTTTTCATATATAGACTCATTCATTATGTTGTGGGAAAGTCGCCTGTGGAAGTGCCTTCAACTCTAAGTTAAAGAAGACCTTCCTGCAAGCATCTCGCAGGTCATCTGGTCGCTTTCAGCCCAGTAAGTCTTGCCTTGAATTATGGCATAAGTGTTTCTCCCACTTCTACCGAAATTTTCTATCTTGCTCCTGACTAGAGAGTTTGCGGTGGTCGTAGGACATCAAGTGCTTCTGGCCTCAGGTCAGAGGAGCCTATGATTCACGTGCGGCATTATTTCTTTGGACGGATTGCCTCCTTGGGACTGCAATTTTCTTCATTCACATTTCCTCCAGGCAGAAAGAAATCAACAGTTGCATCTCAGATGTCCTTTGTAAGCTTTTTCTTTTTTTACAAAAAATATTATCTTATTCATTCAAAACAATGCAGCTATCATATCATTTCAGTTGCTGCAAGAACTATGTGAGACCAATTGATATGGAGCCCTTGATCTTCTGATCTTAAGACTTCAAGCTCAATACCAATCTATAAAGTCTTCTTCAGACTCATGAAGCACATGGATGATGCCAGGACAATCACAGGCCAGTAGGGATAGAGTCTTGTGTATCCAGTAGTGGTAGAAACATCTCTGTGTTAGCAGGGATCTCCCTGTGTCACCCCAACAATCTCAGTACTGACAGGAGTCTCCATGTGACTTCTCTGGCCCCAGAAGTCTGGTTCCATCAGGGTAAGTCCATGTGGCTTCTCCTCCAGCTCCTCCAGGTTCCAGGATTCAGGGTCTATCAGCATGGACCATGTTGGTCTTGTCAGTTGAGCATCTCAAGGGACTGAAATTGTTTCTTGTCGGTAGAGCATCTCCAAGTGACTGAGTCTGTCATCTCTCTCCTCCATGGGGGAAATATCGTGAGATTTCCCAGAATTCCAAAGAGAGGTCTCATTGGCTATCTTCAGATTGACAGGCTAGACTCTACCCCTACACTCCCAATCATGAAATTGACACCAAAGTATGTGACTGCCACAGGCACCTTCCTTTGTGGCCACTCATAAGTAACTGCTTGTTATTCCAGTTCGTGTTGGATCATGGATGCTAAAAATTGTGTCCCAATTGACCTTTAGTGTTGTTAACCTCTGGTTGACTTCTCTTGCCTTGGGCTCCATTGTTCTGATTTCATTAGACTGCACATATCTGCTGCCTAGTTCGTGAGTTGCCTTCCTTCCCCCTACCATTCCTAGTAATCATCAAATAATATTTCTTTCTGCAGGTAAATCTGTTTTATATTTCTAATAAAATGGTCTCATCCAATGGTTGTCTTTTTGCAATGGCTTATTTCATTCAGTGTAATGTCCCCCAATTTACCCATGCAAGAGATGTTTTGCACATTCATCATTATTTATATCATTGTGTAATGTGTGATTGCATGTATGTATTGCAACTGTTTCAACCAACCATTTATCTGTTGAGGAGTTGCGAGGTTATGCCCATCATTTTTGCTTTTGTGAATGATACCACCATAAACATAGGTATGCATATGTTTAATCATTTCCTAGGTCTTATTCCTCCAGGATATATATCTAGGTGTGGCTTACTGGATTCTGTGGCATGTCTTTTTCTAGCCTTTTAGAGAAGCTCCATACCAGTTTTCACCCTGTTTTTTGCCACTTGACAGTTCCAATAGTGGTGTTCCAATCTCCGCAAAACTTGTCAACATTTGTTCTTCTCTCTATCTCTCTCTGTCTCTCTGTCTCTCTCTCTCGATCAGTGCCATTATTGCTAGACAATGAGGAGACATCTTACTGTAGTTTTGATTTGATAACTAATAATGGCAAGTATATTTTTATGGGTTTGTTAGCTGCCTGAATGTCTGCTCTGGTGCAATGTTAGTTCATGTACTTTGCCCACTTCTTAAGAACTGGATTGTTTGTCTTTTTGGTTGAGCTATTGAAGTATTCTGCAATTATCAGAAGATTCTATAAGTATCTATTACAAATATCAGATCACATTACCTACTACAACCCCAATCGGTCTTAGGTTCTTGCTTTACCCTTTGGAGAAATCTTTTGATGAGTCTAAATGTTTTTTACTTTTGGGAGATTCTAGTGATCTAGTTTATCTTTTACTATTTGCACATTGTTAATTATGTTTTACAGTCTATTAACAGTTGGGTCTTTAATTCATTTTGAGTTATTTTTCTAACATATGGTGTGAGGTATGGATTCTCATTCATTTTTATTCAAATCAGTATCACCTTTGTTAAAGAGATGATCTCCCCATTTGAAGATATTTCTTCTTTTGTTAAAAATCAACTTTCTATAGTAGATGGGTTTCTTGATGGATTCTTCTTAACGCTGTCCTATTGGTATGTGTGTATGTGTCCATCATTATGACAATACCAGGTTGCTTTGAATAATCTTGCTATACAGACATTCCTAGATTGACTCATTTGATACTTTTACTCAATTTTTAATGATATTTTAATTATTTAGGTCTTTTAGCCTTTCAATATAAAGCCTAAGTATAGCTTTTATATTTTGTTAAAGAGTGTTTTTGGAGTTTATATTGGTATTGCATTATTTCTCTAGATTGCTTTGGGTAGTATCAATGTCTTCACAATGTTAAGGTTTCAATCTATGAGTATGATCTTGTTTCCCACATATTCAGATCTTTTTGAGTTCCTTACCATAATGTTTTGTAACTTTTTTGTCTTTATAGTCCTTATTACATTTATTTATAATTATTTTCTTCTTTTAACATCTATTGTAAATGGAGCTGTTTTCTTGTTTTGCTTTTTGTAGTACTCTTAATTTTATATGTTGACCTCATAGTTTCAATTTGTTGAAGCTTTCTGTTAATTTCAGTAATAGTCACAGGATTTTCATTGACTGATTTTGGAAGTAGTTTACTAAGCCTTTTTAGAAATCCAGAGAAAAGTTGAGTGAGTGCTCATTCATTTATTAACAATCAACTGTCAACTAGAAATAGTGTAAAGAGACAGAAATACAATATTCTATACAACATTGGCTCCACCCAGGAAAATCAGAGTAATGTCTCCATCTCCTGATTCTTCATGTAATCATGTCCACAAAGTCATTTTTCCATGTAAAATAGTAAATTTACAGTTTCTGAGATTAGGCATTTATGTCTTTGGATGAGGTCACTATTCTGTCTACCACAAAAATTTTCCCTACCAGTCTAAGAATGGGTATCCATTTAATAGATGGTGGATTTGAGATTCCAAGAAATGACGTATGGTTAGTAAGGAGTATGGTCAAGATCTGAAATGATATCTGGCATCTTACTTTGGCATAGGCATCTGTGTAGCCTATGATTTAATTTTATCAAGCACTGCATGATTGTTGGGGAATATAATTACCTCAAACAATAAAATGTTGAGATTCTTTGTCTAATGGGCTAGGCCGTTAAGTCAAACAGATTGTGATAAGTGACTCATGGTGTAGGAAGGATCTCTGAAAGCTCAGGTGTCAGCACTGCTTTGACCTGACCATTGCCCTTCTCAGGTGTCATTGATGTTTTCTGCCTCTGGCCACAGCATGAAATGCTATTGCTATGGCAATTTAGCACATTTATGATTCAGCACTGATACTCCTTTTCATGTTTATGTTCTACTATCCTTCCCTATGGCATGCACCTTAACTTTTTAACATTATAACCTACCTGGGTGCCCACTATTTTCCAACCTATGTCTCTTGCATTTTTTTTTCTTTTCAAACTTACTAGACAAATATCTACTCATTAAGACTTAAGTGAACCTCTTTCATAAGCTTTCCTGGATCCCCATATCGCTCTTTCTTCTTTTCATTTATTATAACTTTTCTCAAATATTAAAAATCCTTTTATTGAGGTGCTGAAAATATACCCATGAACAAAATATATCAATATGGATTTACTGAGTTTACACTTTTAAGGTCGGCTCAAGCTATACCCATGTTTCCATTCTTGTTAGGACCTGAAACTAAGTAGGTGTGTATGGAATTATGAGTTAAATGGAATAGGCTTATGGACTGAAATCGAAATATTTATCGTCATACCTGATTTATAAACTTTCCCAAGGACATTTAACAGTAATTCTGTGATTAAATCTGTATTTGGTTGAGTGTGTTCTCATTATATTTTATGTTTTTGTGTTAGTCCGGGTAGAATAGAGGAACAAATTTCACAGCCATGTATATAGATATAAGGAAAAGGTTTATATACAAGAGGAACAGGACATTGAGCCCAGTCCAGTTCAAAGTTATAAGTCCGATATTAACACATATACCTGAAATCAGTCTATAAAGTCTCCTTCTGACTCACAAAGTCACAGGTCATGGGTGCAGAATCCCGGCGCTGGCTCCACATGGCTCCTCGCTTCCAGGGCTTAGGATCCATCAACAGCATCCCGTGGTGGCAAAAGCAACTCATCGCTGGCAGAGGTCTCCATGTGACCTCCCCAGTTTCAGAGGTCTGCCTCTGTCAGGGCAAAGCCGTGTCCTTTCTCCGCCAGCACCTCCAGCTTCTCGATGCTGCCATCTTGACCGTGATTCATCATCTCTCAGACTAGCTCTCAACACCCAGGAAGATAGCTTCTCTTCCCCATGAGGGAAATATCAAGAGATTTCACAGACGTATCAGGAGAAAGCCATGCCCACACAGAGGCCTCATTGGCTACTCAATGGCTATCTCCAAATTAACAGACTAGATTCCACCCCTACATTTCAATCATAAAATTAACATAAGCACATGACTGCCACAGTTTTCTTCTCTTCTATAGTGTATGCATATTGATAAAGATAATACAATTATTACTATATTTTGCTTCCAGGACTAAACATTTAACATATTATATAATGGTTAGTCCAAGTGACCTTTGCACTACTTTTCATTAGTGATAAAAAATAGTACAATGACTCAGTATTTGCTAGTTAATTTTGCCTCATTTGTAAAGAATAGTTTTCATTAATGAATTTCAGAGGCATGCTTGCTTGCACGTATCAAAAAGTGGGTTTTGAACTTTTATTTTACTCTAGCATTTTTAAAAGAATTCTTATCAAATAATTGTTTGAAATGCATATGGTAAAGATGTTCTGTTAATTTAAGTTATGTGAATAAATGTATGGGCTGAAAGAGTATATGTACCTGTCAACTTTTAACACGATAATCTGATAATTATTAGAATTCAGGAAGACAGAATTTAGAGACTCTTAGAATTCTACAAGTCCCCAATTTACTGTTCTATATTCTGATTAGGTCTCCCATTATTACATACAGTGAAAGGTAGATAGATTTTTACATATGAATGTTAAAAAGATATATTAAATATGTATTCTGAAAATCTATATATCAAAACCTATGTCAGCATAATGTACAAAGTTTTGAAATGTTGATGAAGGCATTTAGATGAAGAAATATATTCACTTCTGTTTAGTAGATAATACTTATGGATATATAATTAAAGCTTTTTGTTTACACCCCATGAGGTAAGAAAATGGAAAATGTAATTTATCATAGAATAAATATTTTTCTTTTCAGTTAATATAAAACTTTCCTGTGAATTGCTATTAGACACCCCAAGTTCTATTTATACACTAGGTCATTAGGCCACTAGAGATTTTGTGTGTAACAAAGCTGACCATTGACCACAAAACCATTGCAGTGATAGATGGAATAGTGCTGGGGCAAACTTGGTATGAATTGCTTTATTTTTCTTCTGGAATACTTGGGCGGAGAAATAATGGTATTAATAACCATTTGCAGTTCCTTTTAGGTATCTTTCAATAATCTCCATGTAAATAAATAATAAGTATATAAAATAAGTATATCAAAAAAGCAAAAATATATCAAATAGTTTATAAAAATATATCAAGTGTCAATGGGAGTAAGCAAAGATCATATGTGTCCGTAAATAAAATCCTACGTGGAAGCATAGGAGCTGTGTAAAAAGGGCTTAGCTGCCAGGAGAAGCAGACAGGGATCTAGCCTAGGACTGGTTTCTACTCATGTGAATTTGGTATTAAAAAATAGGATTTGGGGGCTGAGCCCCGGTGCTGTAAGTGGTTGAGTACAGGACTGCGGCCCAAATCCCACGGTGGCTCTCAGGAGCAGCACTTGCTAGTGCCCACGACCACCAGAGGGCAGTGATGCCCCCCCCCCCCCAAAATAAAAAAAATAGGATTTTGAAGACAGCACCAATGGTTTATGTGAATTAGATAACTTAGCACCTTATGTTTAAAATCTAAACTCACACTTTGAACTGTTTATCAGAGTAGTGTATCTTTGGACCATGACTTTGGTGCCATTTTTTTAATGTGACTTTTCACATGTCACTTGTAACAAAATAGATTTTCGATCAAGGTGTACTTGTATAATGTGACTGTGTGATATAATGATAACTTGATTCTTCCAAGCTTTTGTCAGCATTTGTTGTTGTTGTTGTTGTTGTTTTCCTTTGGTAAGGGATGTGAATTCGAATCCAACTTTCTGTCCACTTAAAATGTTCTTTGAGATGTTGAGTTTTGAGTGTTAATGCCCTTTGATGTCAGAAGACAATGGAGCTCACACTGCTCTATGAATAGTTGACACCCTGTGTTGTCTCCGTTTAATTTGCATAAATCTCTTCACATGGAGGAAGGGTTATCAACAATATTTCTAGGGTACCTAAGTGACTTGTCTAAGGCCACTGATTGTGGAGAGAGACAGAAATCCTAGCTTTGATCTGATTTCTACTCATCATGTGAGTCTGGATTCCAGAAAAAGAGAGAAGGTGCGTTAGGATGGGAGGCATAAATAGTTTCATTGCTGCATCGTAAACTTGAGGAATGTCACCATCAGTTTTGGTCAACACACAGAGGACATGTTCTACGTGTATATTGGATGTAGTAGCCATTTTCTTGATGTCTAAGTTCTTCAGAATTGCTTTGTACATATTTGATACTCAGCTGAAGCATTTTATTTTATCTATATTTTATTATATATATTTAAAGGTGTGTAACTTATTAAATATTCTATAGCAATATCTCACTCGAAGTGGATAAGGAAACTCAAAAGCCATTGAGTGCTATTTCATGTTTCTGTTTCTGGTACCTTTAAATATAAAAATCAAGGTCACCGTTGCAATGTTTGGGAACTTCCTTGTAGGAGGACCAAGACATCCATCTATTATAAGAAGTAAAGTAGGCTGAGCCCCGGTGGCGTAGTGATTGAATGTGGGACTGCAGCCCACACTAGCTTGGCGGTCCAAATCCAGCATCAGCTCTCCAGGAGCAGCGCTGGGTAGCACCCACGACCACCAGAGGGCAGTGATGCCCAAAAAACAAACAAAACAAAAAGTTTGGCTGAGCCCCAGTGGCATAGTGGTTGTGCGCGGGACTGCGGCCCACTGGGACAGAGGTTCAATTCCAGCAGTGGGGTTGGGCCTCCTATTCCCACCACCGGAGAGCAGTGATTCTCCCCCCACCCCCCCAACACACACACAAAAAAGAAGTAAAGTAGGTCCTTGAGAAATTCAATGATATTATCCTCTGAAATGCTAACTGTTGTTGAACAAGCAAGGAGAACATTAAAGAAGAAAGAGCTTGAAATAGTAAAGTAATTGGGTTTGTTTCTGTTGGAAATTATTAACTATCTTTTAAAATATATCCCAGTAAGCTTTTGTCACAGACATTATTTGTGGCTGCCCAAGAGCCTTTTATCCCCACCCCTTAGCTTTCCAACAAAATTCTAACTTTACATAGCTTTTCATCGTTTCCCTGCCACTGCTGCGGAAGACCCAGCCATAGGTTTCCTCCTGGATGTTGATCCTGAGATCCCATACACATTGCATATGATGGGCTGAAATTGAGTGGATCATCAATTGTGACTAACATGAGGGTGGACATCTTTTGGAACATAAAGAAAAACATACAATGAACGTCCTCCCCACTGATCACTACTTTGATTCCTGGAATTTCTGTAGTCAGTGTATCAACCTGTGGCATCTGCCAACACTTAGAAAATAGCAAGAAAATGATAGAGAATCTGCATCCTCAGCATTGTTGATTTCCCGACTTAACCAACCTTTTAAAATTCTCCACTGGAAAGGCTTCTGTGTTTTCTTGACTGTTTATTCTAGTTGATTCGAGAAATTGTCTAACTTGTCGCCAACTCACAACTTCACAGGTTAAGCTTCCCAATGTGATGATAAAATATGACAAAGCATCGCATTTATGATGACAGTGTTCAGACACTTATAGTAGTCATCCAATTATCATTTTTATTGAGATGCTTATAGAGTGATTTGATAGTACTGGAGGACAGACACTAAGATTAAAAAGTATATTTTCATTATTTGAATGTTTTACAGCTTGACTCCCAAGCAGCCAACCATTATGTTCGTAGTCTCAGCTCATCCCTAGTTAAATAAAGGTTCTCCACAACTTTTTTCCTTTCCCTTCGTCCATTGAACCTTTGCTTAGACTTTTGCATAACAAGATACTTGGATACTGGCAAACTCTAGCAGGATGCGTTCCTGATTTTTTTTAAAAAAAAGCTGAACATAGAATAGGTTTCTTAAAATCATCTTCTAAAGTTTAGTACCAGTTAATTATTACTCAAAATGCCAACCTAGAAATGATTACTCCCTTACTAAATATTGATGTGATGTGGTAGTCATGGAATCGTGTCAGTTTCAGGATGGGGAGGGGTAGGGGTGGAGTCTAGTCTGTCAGTCTGAAGATAGCCTATGAGGCCTCTCTCTGTGTAGGCTGACTCCTGAGAATTCTGGGAAATCCAGCTGAATTTCCCCATGGGAGGTGAGAGATTTATGACTCAGTGCCTTAGAGTCGCTCTACTGATAAGACACAAGACTCGGTCCTTGGGAGACATTGCAGCCAACAAGACACTTAGCAGCATGCTGATAGACCCTGAGCCCTGAAAACTGGAGGAGCCACCGGGAGACCCCTGCCAGCACTGAGATGCTTCTACTGCTGCTGAATAACAAGACTCTGCACCCACTGGCCTGTGATTATTTTGGTGTCATTGCAAATGCTTCATGAGTTGGAAGAAGACTTTATAGACTGGTATCATATGGGCTAAGATAGGACTTATGATCTTGGAATGGACTGGGCTGGAATTTTTTTAATATACAGTTACTTTTGTATATAAAACTCTTTGTATATAAACTCTTTGTATATAAAACACACACATATGCATGTCTGTGGATTTGTTTTTCTTGTCTACCCGGACTAACACACGTGATATTCATCATCACTACAAATTAAAGTACACGAAATTACACCAAGTAAGTTTAGGGCTTTTAAGTGCTTAGGAATTCCACATTAGTCATTCTTAGTACATTGTAGAACATTTGGAAAGTGAAAATTGAAAGGATATTTGAATTTTCTCCAATCCCTGACATCATGACTTGACTTGCAGGTGTTGCTTAATGTTCATAGTGACATTTACAGAGTTAGGTGGGTGGGTCATTTAGGTCATTTTTAGCTTATTTTTTTTATTCCATTCATGATGTATGCTAGACTCTGTGACCATCAATACTGTATTTTTATCTAATTAGTACATTGTCAGTGGCTGAAGAAAACCATTCTTTTTGACTGTTTGAAAGAAAAGCTTATGCAGAAGTTTTCTTGATCTTTTTGGGGGGTGTGTGGGTAAGGGTGACTATTAAAACTGTATAGGACATTTCCTAATCGCAAAGACTGTTTTGAAGATCTTCCAAACCAGAGCACTCAAGTTTGTTTCCAAACTTGAATTTCTCGAGTTTCATAGACACGCACTTCTAGTAGGCCACCAGGCTAGTGCAGCAGTGTTTAGATATTATTTCAATCAAAGAACTCTGTTCCATTATCCTAGGATCTGTGTCAAGCTGTGGATTAGGTTAAAAAACCAACAAAAACTCCTGGTGGTTGAAAGATTATAAGTATTTTGCTACATTACTGTATTGCAGGCAGGAGCACGTTCTTTCAACATTTTAGGTCTCACAATGTTACAATTAATTAATTGTATCTATCTAGTGAAAACAGGAGTCAGAGTTACTGTTTGCACTTTTAATAAATCCTTTGAATTCCCTTGATCTTTCTTTTCTCTTTTCCTTTCCATGGACTGCAGCACAGCTTCCCCAAACCCGTAGCATGTTGGTTCATGGAACAAAGACTGAGATTTGAGATACCTGTTTTTGTGACTCTTCCATAATCTGCTGACCTTGAGGTCACTTTCTAAATGCACCCAGCCTTTTCCTCTTAAAGGCTGGCCAATGGAAAAAACAGAACTATAAAGTATGGTCATCCTGGCCTCTTTACATTATGTATCCACCTATCTACGTAACTAGCCATGTGTTTGTCTTGTTTATCTTCTCTATGATAAAATGGTTCACATTCTAAAATGCTCATTAATATTTGCATTCTTTGGCTCCCTTGCATACACATCCCCAAATTTAAAATAAAACGCAGCAGGGGGAAAATATTAATCACACAATAAATGTATAACCATGGCATACTTGACAATGTGCTTGCTTACAATCTTCTGGAAACATTTTGAGTTCTTGCAGGATCTCAAATTTACTCAGTTGACTCTAAAACTCACTAGTGATTAATGAAATTATATTTTCTCAGATTCAAATGGTCAGTTTTAACTGTTTTTTTTTTTTTAACTTCTGAGTTTTAATCAAGGTTTAAGTGCGGACTGCGATATCACATTCCATACCCTTGAATCTCTTTCTTCCCCTCTCTTCTTGAGGGTTCTCCCTTTCTATCCTGGGCAAACACACAGACAACAGGAGCTGCTGGTGGAAGCATGGTTTGTCCTTGACCCCACCAGAATGTTTAGCTTTCCAGCTGTGAGGAGCACATTTCTTAGTCGGGAGTTCTGTCTTGCTTTCACCTGGTGCCGTCCATGTAAGCAGCTGTCATGTCCAAATTCAAAAATCGCCTTGAGCACATCCTGGGACACATTCCTCTAGAGTAAAGAAGAGGCAGATGCAACCATGAAGTAAGATGACTGAATGTCTTCATGGGAAACTTGTGATTTAGGTAGGAGGAACCTGTCAGGTGGGTCTAGTTGGGAGCACAGAGCCAGCCTTCTCCCCATTTCTGTTTCAAATGCCTCCAGTGCCACATTTCTTTCTCAAGTTCCACAGCTTATGGGAACTTTGTGAGTGGTGTATGCTGTGATGTGGTGGTAGAGGCTTTGGGAATTGAGGCCCAACTTTCCTGAGAGAGAGAGAGAGAGACAGAGAGAGAAGAGAGAGGAGAGAGGAGAGAGAAGAAGACGAGGAAGAAGAAGAAGAAAAGAGACCGCTCACGTCCCTTTTCTTCTATTGCAGCTATAGAATTACCAACGATACACAGACCGTCATTGGTTGAAAGTATTGACTGAGATGTACTTGTTTCCGTTAAACATTTTAATGGCCTTTGCATAAAATGATTTTGTTCAGGTACTAGAGTTTATTTTTCTGGCAACAGAGAAGGCTGTGTGTATGATGGTTTTATTTACAATGTGTATAATTAATGTTAAGACCATTTTGGCAATGTGAAATGATGGGGGGTGGTATTATAAGACACAGTGTTTTGCTGAAAGGAGACTAAAATTTTTTAAGAGTAAGAATTGTGAAGATAATCTACCTTCCCTCAGTCCTTTGTAGTTTTACATAAACGAGGGAGATTGTTCAGTAAGATTGAATACCTTCAAGATGCATTTTTTTTTGGGGGGGGGGTAGCTGTTCAAAGTCGAGCTGCTTTTAGAAAAGTTTATCTGCACTTTTTCATCTGTTTAGAAACATACATTTTTGGTTAAGAGATCGAAGACAATCTTTCTTTGTCTTTTTTCCCCCCTTCCTGAACTAAGGAGGTTGAGATAAAAAAGAATGACTGCTTTAAAAGTCACACATGGCTGTAATTTAAGATTTTTTTTCCCCCTCATTGTCCGTAACAGTTGAAAGAAACCTTCAATGAAAGTTTATTAACTAGGCCAATGCCCGAGGCAATAAAGGTTCATTTATTACCAGTTTCTTGGCTGTTTTTCTTCTTCTATTTTTCGGTTAAACTCATAGCGTAAGATAATACTTCACAAAATTAAACCTTTGACCTTCGGTAGAGTTAAGTCTCCTTTGATTAGATAAAGTCGCAATTTATGGTCCAGCATGAGGTTGCACATGAAATGAATAATGCAGCAGACCCTGTGTGCACTGAGAATCTATTGCTTTTGAAAAGATGAATGCCATTTAAAGGGGGAAAGTCTGCTTAAGTGTGTTGTCTTTATTCAATATGCACTTTAGCAATATTTCAAAAGGCTTTATTTCCAGAATGAAGTTATGTTTAAATTTTCTAATTCCCATAAGAAAGATGCATGGCAAAAATACTCCAAAATAAACAAAACAAAACCCTTCTTTGAAATGAGTGTCATACAAATAATGATTCCACCCATTCCAGGTGTCACAGAAGGCAGACATTATAAAATTAAATAATCACATGAAGAAAAGGAACGTTTTCTTTTACAAACAGGGTGCTGTAACAATAGGGCAATTCATAGATTGTCATTTGGACTACGGCAATCACCACAGGAATGGCTGAAGTTAAATGCGTGTGTGTGTTTGTATTATCACATTTAACTTGCAAGGAGCAAAGTGAAAATAAGAATATTGTAATATGTGAGAATATTAGTAGCAAAATAATAATGTTAAGGTGTGTTTTTTATATTTAGGCTAACAAAAGGAGCTCTGCTCCTGATTATTAAGGTATAATGAATGTTGTGGATAGTGATAGTATTTTTGGTATTCAATATTAAATTGTTTAATAGAATTAACATGTTGTCATCCAAAAAAGTAATTGGTTATGACATCTCTGGGTACGTCTTCTGCTTTTTTTCTAAGTGTTCTTCTCAAAAATTGATGGGAAAATTGAGGAAAATTTCAAACCCATCAGTGAAATGATTTCACTGCAATGCCTTAATCACTCTAAATGAGATATGCATACTTCCAGGCACAGTCTGGCTCTTTCTATCTCCAGCTCTGTGAAGCTGGAAAGCTGTGTACAGACAGGCCCATGTGCCTCACAAAGCTGTTGTGATTAGCTGGCTGTTTACATTACTAATTGACATGCAGAAGTTGAGTGCTTGAGAGAAGTGTTTTAGTTTTAGTTTGGTTCTGTTTCAATTAGCTTAAATTATTTAAGGTGAATAAATCTACCGGAGTGATTTAGTTTCTTTTAATAGAATCTCATAGCACAACGTAAATTAGGTCAAGAGAAGCCATTGGATCAGTATAACTCTAGACTTTGCTTCTCACATGCAGAAATGTTAGAAAACTCAAAGTTTTTCCTTGGATTATTTTGAAATATATGGAAAGCTTGTATGGGGATACAGAAGATTCACATTTCTTGCCATGTTATGAATACTCTATGACTTTCTTCTAGAATGATTTTTCCTGCAAGATAAATAAGTCTGATAATACAGTTGAAGTAAATAATATAATATTACTACACATTGGAAATTTGTTTCTTAATATCCTTCGTGTTCCTAGGATTTAACACACTAGTAGGAGGACACCAACAGGTAAACAGTTTGTACTTATAGCACACAATCCAACTCCTTGTCATCAAGCTGACTGCAATTCACGGTGACCCACGCAGAACTTGGGGGAAGAGCAGAATGGCTCTATAGGTTTTTCTTAGATGTCATCTTTATGGGAGCAGTTTTCTGGGGTTTTCTTCCATGTGGTCAAGTGGATTGCTTGAAGCAGAAGTCTTTAGGAGTCAAGGTTTTAGACTTGCAACTCTACGTCTCTCGCCACTGAGTGGATTGTGGCTCCCACTCACCTGAATTCATCTTCCCCATTGCGTTTCTGAGTGTGTAGCTATCTAAGGAAGCAGATGTGCTCATCCTTCCCTTGCAAGGATTCAAACTGCTGACCTTCGGCATGGCAGCTTACTGCTTCCTCCACTATATCACCAGACCCCCTTGTTTTCCACCGAGGCAAAAAGTAGAGTACCCTCACAGCATTAAACAATTTGAATATGATTCAAAGACGTGTCAAGAAAAGGTGTCATGTCTGCATGAACTTGTCAGCCTTTGGTAGATGACGACTTAGAATTGTGGACGCTCTCTGTTGATTTTCCCTGTCCTATCACAAGACCTCTTTTTCTAAGTTAATCATGATTTTTCTTTCTGAGAGGCAGCCTTAAAACCTGAAACTCAAAACCTGCTTTACTCTGTGCTACAATAGGCATATCGCCCTTCATATTTCCATTGTGACCAAATGAGAAAAATGCCTATCTCATGTCCTACACATGGAGATGAACTGAGATGTTGCTAGAAATTCAAGGGGCTAATACCTAAGAAACAAAGCATAAGTACACCGATTATCTCATCTACAGGTCCTCTGTTCATATTGTTTCATAAGGTAGGGTATATATTGTTCCCAACTCAAACTCTGACATAGAATATATATACGTTCACATATATAAAAGGGGGTACCCCCCAAACCTGGATTGTTCTAATATATATATGTATATGTATATTGCAAAACAACCATATCATCTTCAAAGAACTCAACATTCCAATTAATATATTTGTCAAATTTATATTTACATACTTGGAAACATTTTTCAAGGTCATTTGTTGGGATGGCTAACAGCACCTCCCTCATATTTTGTTGGTATTTTTTCCCCCTTGATATCGCTGTCCATTCATGTCCCTCTTCATTTATGGAAACCAAAAGAAGTCACACTGAGCCAGGTCAGGTGAGTCATATGCATGGAGCAAGAAAGGCATGCTGGTTTTTGCCAAAATCTCAGAACTGAGATGGCCACATGAGCAGGTGCATTGTCGTGGTGGGAAAACCAGTCCCCATTTGCCACAAAGCAGGCCTTTTTTGTCATGCAGTTGTACCTAATCATTTCAGAACCTCTAAATTGAAAGCATGATTAACAGTCGGACCTGGGCGAAGAAACTCCAAATGCACTACTCCTTCACATTAAAAAAAAAAATGAGTATCAGCTTGATCTTTGATTTCACTTGATGAACTTTTGGGGGGTTACCAAGAAGTTTTCCGTTGGCTTTATTGATGTTTGCCTTGGTGATCATAAGAATAGCACCATGTCTTGTCACCTGGGTAAAAAAAGTCTGGGTTGCTTTAGAGGTGTTCTTTCAAAGCATGACATGTTTCCATTCGATGCTCTTTTTGCTGGTCAGTCAAAATCTGAGACATACATTTTGCAGTGGCCCTTCTGCATATCCAAGTCATCTGTGAAAATTCACTGAACCGAACTAGCTCCAAAATAGTCCCGATAACTTCCCCATCTCTCCAATGGTCTGTTGTCTGTCTCCTAGCAGAAGTGCACTAATTTTGTTGACATTTTAGTCTTTTCCAGAACTAGATTTGTCATCAATCAATATTTCGCCCATTTTGACACAAGAAAACCACTCGTACACTTGAGTTTTTCCAGTAGCACTGCCCTTGTAAGCTGCGTTCAACATCACAAAAGTTTCTGCAGCATTTTTCCAGAGTAGGAAACAAAATTTCACAGCCACATGCTGTTTTTTAAATTGGCCATCAAAAAAAAATGTAGTTCAAGTCAAAATGCTGTTATGAAAAAAATTCCCTGTGATCAGCGACCAACCTTGTCAGGCGAAGCCATTGGGTGCCCTAAACCAGAGCAGTTGCCTGATACTTGCCTAGTGTGAAAAACATGTACTACAGTAGCTCTGCCCAGGGGATCTTTGTTTCCATTTTGGGGGGTACCCCCTCATCTACATACACACACAAATATAGATACACTTATATGTATTTGTACATACAGGTACTACTCGTTTATGTAAGTATATACTTATATGTTATAGGTATGTATACATACACATATATAGGGACTTTCCAATTATGAGTATATTCATCTTTTGACTTTATCTTCTGCAGCTATTTTAATCTCATCGAATCACATGCCTGCAATATACTTACATATAAAATTGCATATATATTTGCCCTATTTCTGCTCTAATCACAAATATACACCGACCACACCCAAACAACTATCTGGATTTTGCATGAGAAGTAAAATAAAACAGAAACTATATTGAGTCACCAATGGGTTTATCAGAGGATTCATGAAGTAGAAGTAGCAGCTGGTGAGCTTGACCACTGACTTTGTTGTTGACAGCCTGATGCCGAAGCTAGAGCATCGTCAATGCTACTCCATTTCCCCATTGCAGCTCACTGTCATCTACTCCAAGCTGACTCAGAGTGACTCGAGGGCAGAGGAAAACTGCCCTTGTGCGTTTCTGAAGCTATGAATCTTTCCAGGACAATAATCTTCATCTTTGTCCCACGAGTGGGGGTAGGTCAAACTGCAGCCCAAGACAAGACCCATGATGCACGGAGGGATTTGTATTGCCATTTACCAGTTTTGTGCATACTTTTTTTGAAATGAGCATTCTATCAATTGGCAATTATATTCCAAATTCCAACTGAACTAGTCACATAGGGATATTTAGAATGGTGATTCCTTAGTTAGAGTCTGCTTTTATTGGTTACTTTGGTCAGATGTCTCTAACTTGACTTTGTCTGTCATCTATAAGATAGCTGAGGAAAGGGGATTCTCTGCGGCCCCTCCACCCCCCTCAAATGACTCTGCTGTTTACTCAGTACCTCTCTTTTACATTTATGGGCAGCATGAGTGTGTCCGTGAGTAACAGGAGATTACTGGAATTTAGACACTTTATTAATATTTAATAGTGTGACTTTTCATAAATTATGGACCTCACTGTACCACCTTTTCAAAACACTACCACCTGGTTAATTTCTAATCACCGTGACCCTGCAGCTCACAGTACAGTGGCCCTTGTGGGTCTCTGAACCTGCACCTCTCTAGAAAGCTACTGCGTTCTCACCACCTCGTGTCAGGGGTAGCCTAACGTTATTCTGTGGGAGTGGTTCCTCCAAACCGAGCCTCCTGCGACCAAGTTGATTCCAATTTCCAAATTCTCGAATCTCTATATGATAGGGTAGTATCCTGGGCTATAATCTTTAAGGTAGGGGCTCCAGTGGTGAGGTACCACATAAGTCAAAACTGTCTGGGTTCGCTCTGTGCTCTCTGAGAGGGTTACTGTTGTGAGACTGACACTGTGGTAATAGGTTTGGTCTTATTATCTTTATGGAAGGATATCATTAGGTCTTTCTCCTGCAGTGGTAGTGGGTAGATTTATACTGACATCCTTTTGCCTGGAGAACCGTTTCAACACCAGAATTCTTCATTTTTTTCCTTAGAATTTGTACTTGAGAGCTTTAGACCACATACAGTTCGATGTGTGTGTGTGTGTGTGTGTGTGTGTGTGTGTGTGTAAAATTTCCCTCTGAAGGTTTTGTGATGGTTAACTGTCAATTTGTCCAGATAACAATTCTCGGTGGTTTGGGAGAGATTGTATAATCTTTGTCCATTTTTGATCTGATGTGCATAGCCAAATAAAGATGGGGAAATGCCTTGGGTTGTCACTCACATCCAGTAGGTATGGATGTCTGGGAGAGCTCATTCACTCTCCATCATGCTTCTACCTTACCATCCTCTGCAGTCTGGTTCTTGTGAAATGAGCCAATATCCTTTTTGACTGAGTGACCAATGTCTGGTTCATCAACAACCACATGAGCCAGGGAAACCCTCTAGCCTAATATCTGACCCATATATTTGGGAGTTGGCAACGTCTACAAATGTGTGAGCCACTTTCTTGGAACACCTTCTTTCTTGGAACATCTCTCTCTCTCTCTCTCTCACACACACACACACACACACACACACACACACACACACATAGTGTGTTGGTCTCCTTTCTCTGGTTTCATGCTGCTCTTTACACACTTTATTCTTGCAGCTTGGGCATCTGTGCTCTCCAAAATAAGAATGCAGAATTTGTTTTGTATTTCATCTATTAGCTATTATCAATATTATAATAACATTTCTTATTCTGTGTTTCTTCATACATTTAAAAAATGAGATCTTTTTGTTAATTTCAGCATTTCAGATGTAATTCAATCACTTGAACCACTGAAAACTGGTGCAGCAAGTGTTTCTATTAATGGTCTTAAGAATCAATTTTCCTTCTCTCCGCAGGCTATAAATGTCCTTCAGAGGGCAAGAAAAGTCTGTCTAATGGACATTAAGAGATGAATTCACACTCAAAAATCTCCAGACTTCCCATTCACAATTAGGTTACTTATTCTAGTTACTTATCGTTTGTGTTATGTGATCATTCAAGGGTGAACATCAGGCATGTTTCAATCACAATTTGAGTTTCTCTGGGAGATACCGAGAAATAAAATCACTGTGAAAATTGGTGTCAGTTTTTGAACAGCTGGTATTTAAGGATAAGAAGGAAGCAGGGTGAAGAAAAGGTGCTGGTGTTTTCAAGTTGTTATATTGAGCCAAGAGTTCTTTAAGACTTGGAGTGATTTCAATTGAGTTGTAATTCAAACTCATATGGTGCTTACAATGTGCCGTCAAGCGGAGTTTTGCAGAGTCTATAGGAACTGTCAGAAGCAGAAAGATTACTTCACAATAATGACTGTTGACTTGAACTATGCTTTTTGATGTTTTACTTTCTGAATTGAACTGTTGGACAAGATTAATTGCACACAGTGAGAGTTTTAAATGAATGACTATGTAAAGCATTATGTTTCTCTCTATGCCACTTGGGGAAAAATAACTAGAAGGCTTAAATGAATAAACATATTTAATGCAAAAAATGCCTAGGCTAATTTTAAAATCCCCTTACTAACACCTTTTATTGAAAATAGAAATGTAGTTTATTCATCTATCTTGGTTATATTGCTCTGGTTGAAGTAATTTAATATTCCTACTTCCCACTAATCTTCTAGTTCAACATAAGTAAACAATAGGTTTCATAAATTAAAAATACACTCTTCTGAACATGCATATAAGATTAAAAAACAGGGCTGTAAACATTTATGACTGAAACAAACTAGATTGTTCAAATACTGCCATGATGTATCATGTATATCAATATGGCACTGATATCAGTTAGAATGCAAACAAGGTTTTAAATGATGTGCCCCTTCATTTCAGCTGGAGAATTCACTTCACACCATCTGCCTATCAGATGGTTAGGAACCAGGACTGCGTATTAATGCCACATGTTCGATTTTCCTCCTTCTTGTAATGGTGAGATTCATATTGCTAATAGCTGAGCGTGAGCACTGTTGATGAAATTTCTGTGACGGCAGAGTGATGAGATATTTATAAGCCGCCTGTCTCCCTGAATAATCAGGAGGACGAATGCCAGACATAAATAACTGATCAATTCCAGAATATTAATGATAGCTACCATTGGCTGTAATCCACTGCATTTTTAAAATGGTTTCTTCTAAATTTGAGTAAAGTAGCTTAGATAACATAAAAGTCTATTACAGGGAAGCTTTGGGTGATTATGCGCTCTTTCACACAGCCCATTTCATCTAACCATTAGATTGGGAAAGTACATTTTATATGGAATAGAGTGTAAAAGTTGACAACATATCAAACATTTGGAAGTCATCTTGATGTCTTTGAAACCAAAGATCAAAGATTGAACCTTTCAAGTTAATGAGCAAACAAACAGAGCAGAGAAATAATTTGACCACAATATGCCTCTTCTATTGATATTTCAAATCTGCAGTTCTAATCTAGTATTTATAAATAAAAATAATACTTTTTTGATGTAGAGAGAATAGGATTACATTTCCTTTTGGATGGCGACTGGCCAGGAGTGTAAAATGGCACTTGGAAGATTTAAAGCTGTTGTGAGAAATATTGAAAAACACACACTGCCTTTGCAGAGTAAAATCAGTCTCTTAAGAAAGAACCATGTCTGTTTTGCTTCCAAAAGATAAACCCATGGAGAGGCTTTAGGATATTGAATTTAAAGAAGCGAAGACTTTATATCAATACAGCACAGAGTAGATAGAGATTTTATGATAAATCTGATCAATGTGGACAGTTAATTCAAATGATTGGATAGCAGCATGAATCTCCATTTACTCAATGGCTACATTCTCATTCCATGTTGTTAGGTAGCTTTTATTATACTTCATGCTTACGAGTAACTGAGCAGGGCTACTATGAAAAGTATGAAGCTAACCATAGAAACCTCTTGGATAATTTAAGCCCCTTGATAATATTGACGAGCATGTGCAGAGAACTTAATATTTGCCCACATTACTGCATAAGTTATTTCACTGTTCTTGTAGCAACATTCCTTATGTTGTCAGAACTGCTGTCTGTATTTTTAGAGCTGGATTTTGAATAGAGAATGTGGAAGCATTTATAACCTTGGAATTTGCTATTTTATAAAATAATTTTTGCACTGTTGTCTAGATTGTACATGGCTCCAGTTGTAGGTTAGCAAGCTCGCAATTTCTGACTCAGTAGGACAGTAACATTTTGTTGGAGCATTAACAAAGGAAAAGCTAGAATAAAAAGAATAATTAGGGCTGAGCCCCGGTGGCGTAGTGGTTGTGCGCGGGACTGCGGCCCACTGCGACGGAGGTTCAATTCCAGTAGTGGGGCTGGGCCTCCTACTCCCACCACCAGAAAGCAATGATACCCCACCTTCCCAAAAAAAAGAATAATTAACCAAGAATAATATATGTATCCTATTGTTTAAAATTATATGATGAATGTATAGGTGCATATTCATTCTTTTAAGTCAGAAGGGATAAAATTTGTAAAGACAAAATAAGATAGAAAAGAGACTAAATATTTTCACGTTATAGAAGAAGTTTGAGGTATTAGCCAAAGTTTTTGTTGACACTTTCACTGTGACCCCATGAAGGTCTAAGAGTGCATAATACACAAACTTTTATACTTTTTCTAATATAAATTGGATCATGCTTTTTTATACCAGTGTTTCTCAATCCATTCCTTTTATTAGTGGGACATTAATTTTAAGTACACACTAAAGTTTCTACATTGTTGAGGATAAAATTGCCCTGAGAATCTTTTTAAATTAAAATTAAATTATACTACAGAGGACTTCTCAGCTCAGTGTGTATTTCCCTATTGTTGTAAAAAAAATAACTATAATTTGGAGGATAGGAAAGTTAATGTAGCAAGGTAAAATCAGTGGGCCAAATTTTTCTTAACTTGAAAGGTCATTTATTTATTTGTTTATTATTTATTATAATTCTGTACACATTTATTTCCCTTCTGTGAGAGGAGGAAAATTGATAAAAATGTACTAATTAAGGTCCTAAACTCTAGCCCAAACCTGTTTCCTTGAGCTCAATGCATCAGACTCATTGTACCCCATTTGTTTCAACTAGGACTGGGTTCTGTCCTGCCCATTCAGGAACAGATGACCAGATATTTATTTGGTGCTGCTGCTGATTGAGTTTGAACTATCAACCTTTTGGTTAGTCACTGAGTATTTATCTCTTTACAACATCAAGGGTTCCCGTAATTTCTCAGACTGTTGAATAAAATTACCATGTACACAAAATAGATGCCTACATGAAAGGGTTCTGGGGGTGCAAACCACACACCGGTTTTAGATTCATGACTTTACCTGGATGAATCTAAACTGATTGGAAGGTCAAAACAGATTCCTCCTTGGTCCACACCCAAAAGAAATACTGTCTGTGTCCTTGAGGAAAGAACCTCCATTTTTGTTAGAGAGTAGCGATTTGAGCTGCTAATAACTTTGTGGTCATCAGTTCAGAATTACCTGTGACTCCTTGAGAGAAAGGTCACATTCTCCTTCCATAAAAGTATGCATTTAGGAATGCCTCCAGGGCAGTTCTCCTGTCCTGTAGGGTTGCAATAGGTATCCTTGAGAATGATAGTGAGTGAGGTTCCACACAAATGTGACGCAAATGAACGTTTTGAGAAACATTTGCTTCCTCTCAGTGGAGGACAAAATGGATGGATTCTGAATGGAAGAGTTAAGAGCAAAGGCCATTTTGTGGAACACAGTGCTTCAGGGTGACACATGAAATCGTTATCAATGTGAGTCAAGGGGGAAACTGAAACGTGGGATCTGATAAAAGGATTACTGAGATGTGTTGCCAGTAGCCTTTGCCAGGCATACACAAGATACTTCTTCATTACAAAGGGAATGGTGCCTTTTGGATTGCCTTTTGGATTGGGCAGTATAAGCCCACCCACTGCCTGACTCCCATAAAAGCCACCACTTCTGTCATGCAACTCTGCCTTGCTGCATGTTTGAATCACTTGGGTGGCAGGGGCTTTTCATGGTGTTGTTGATATTGTTGGGTGTCCTGTTCTTTTTTTAAAATTTATTTATTATTATTTTTTTTTTTGCTTTGTTTTTTGGGGGGAGGGCCTCACTGCCCTCTGGTGGTGGGAGTAGGAGGGCCAGCCTTGCTGCTGGATTTGAATCTCCAACCCAGTGGGCCGCAGTCCCGCGCACAACCACTACGCCACCAGGGCTCAGCAGCCCCCCCCCCTTTTTTTTAAATAGACTGAGAATATATTAAAATTTTGTGAATTTATTGCTCTCCTCTCCTCCCCACCCCCACCTCCTTCTGTCCTGGAACAATCTTGTACAATTGGATTTCTTTCTGGAGACAGCAAATAGAAGGGGATTTGGGAGTTGCCTGGGGGATCTGAGGGAGCCCTGCTGATGAAGTAGTTATGACTTAGTTGGGCAGAAACCGCATGGTCCGCAGTTTGAAGCCAGCAGTCATTCCATGGGAGAGAGATGAGACTTTGTATTCCTGCCCAAAGATGCCATCTCAGAAACCTACAGGGCCGGCTCTATGCATTGGAATTGATGACAGAGAGTTTTATGTTTTGTTTTTTTGGGGGGATCTGACTATTGGGGATGGGCAGAAAGATTCGTGAGGCCTTGCTGGTACTCCCTGTCGAAAGATGCATCATGGAATCCCCTTCCCTTACATGAACTTGACTAGTCCTACTACGTGCACACTGACTCTGACATAAAAGTAATGCTTTCACTTGTTTCCTCTTGACAGTGTCAAAATAATCATCGTATTTTTCTCTGATGGCAGTTTTGAAAAGTAGTTCTTTTTTATTCAGGGACAATTTCTGGCAGACATGGTGATAGATTTTGAGAAACATACCAAGAAAGAATTTCTGCCCTTTGATGAGAGATAGTGTTAGTCCCACCTCCTGCCAGCCTCACTCTCACCTTGCCCCCCTACCCTACCTCCCCAAGTCTTTTCACAAAAGCCACGAGGAGTTTAGGGACCTGTTTTATTCTCCTCAGACTACACATTTCATTAACCATGGATCACCAAACACGACCAGAAATCTAGAGTTACAGGGACCCCAAGGCAGCCACCTGTCTGCATGAGGGAAGCCCCACTGGCGATTGTGACACAGAGCTGGGAGCTGCACTATCTTATATTCCACATGTGCCAAAAGAAAAGCAAGTGCACCATGATTTCTTTGTGGGTACCTCACTGCATTCCAACCCTTCAGGACCCACAGAGTAGAATTGCTCCTGTGAGTTTAGCCAACTGTGTTAATCATTTGAACCACAAAAGACCAATTCTATCTTTCCATTTACATATATCCATACACAGAGAGAGAGCGAGAGCGAGAGCGAGAGCGAGAGCGAGAGAGAGAGAGAGAGAGAGAGAGAGAGAGAGAGAATGCCTGTGAGCCCCAGAATGGGAATGTAGATTAGAAGTTGGGCTGGGAGCTATGAGTGTTACTCTAAGTTGGGCTTTCAAACAGCAGCCACTTTGTGGAAGGTTGAGACTATCAGCTTCTTTAGAGACTCACACTCTCAGAGCCCCTATAGGGAAGGTGGTTTTGGGTCCATTTCAACTTGATGGGAGTTGATATGTATCGTTGTGACTATGCACTCACATGTATCATTCATGATACGTATTATGTCAAACAGGAGTGGAGGTCAGGCTGTGGAAATGAAAGCATAAAGCACTACCATATTTTCAGACCAAAAGATGCCCATAGGACATGCCCAGTTTTTAGAGCCAAAAAAAAAAAAAGAAGAAAAGAAACTAAATAATAGCAGTATATTAAAATGTTCTGGCATACCACACTTTCAGACCATAAGTTGCAGCCTCATTTTTCCCCCACTTTGAGGGGTGGGAATGGGGGGGGGCAAGCGTGACTTATTGTCTGAAAAATATGGTGCCATAAATAAGATCAGCTAAATTGTAAAATTACGGGAAATTCATTTAAAACATCCAGATTTCTTGCAACTACACTGCTGTGGTGTCGAGCCCAGCTCACAGCGATCCCAAAGGCCAGAGGGGAATGGTCTCGGGTCTCCAAAGCTATCATTCTTTATGGGGCAGGTAGTTTCATCTTTCTCGCAGAGAATGGTGGGGAGTTTGAACTGCCATCCTTGTGGTTAGCAGCCCACCTCAGTGCACTCTGCTGCCAGTGTTCCTGGGTAGAAAGACAAGTGAGATTCTTTTAACCTAGGCAATTGGCCAGCCCTTAGCTATTTTACAGACTTCAAAGCCTGGCTTGGACTGTACGTATTGAGCAACCAGGCTGTCACACTTGCTCAGTTTTGACTAACTATGTGCTGTTCTTCATCACTCCTGTTTTATTCAATTCTTATAGAGCCCTTCGAAATTAGAAATGTTTTACAGAGGAGTGACCATTCTCCCTGTGTGCCCAGTCCAAGTCACTCAGTGAAAACATGGTTCACATGCATCTGAGGATAATGGTGATATCTCAAGTTCTAGGTTCATTACTCTCCTAGAACTACAGAGCAAGGTTAACCTCCGGCTCAAACCACAGACACATCTTGGAAGTGTCTAACTTAAACACCCCACCACCACACCAAGTGGAAGGCCACATGGGATGCGTTTATAGCAGAGCACATTGGAGGAAAACCGATCTGCTTGGACACAAAGAGTGTTAGTTTTAATAGAACAGGAAAGGAAATGTTCAGAAACATCTTTAAAGGAAATGAGTAATTGGGGACAAAATTCAATCAGAGGAAGAGGAGAGAATCCGTTCAAGTTGGGACTTAAAAGGCAATGAGGGTTCAGACCAGACCCAGAAAGACTCGTCGAGTTCAGGCAGGTACTGTGTTAGAGGGGAGTGTGCCCCAAATCCACTCTGATGGACTTGCTGCTCTCAAGTGAACATGGTCAGAGCTGTTTTGATCTGCTCTAAAGGAAAATGAGGTCTGAACACCTAAAAAGAGCAGTTCCCAGAGGGATAAAAGACTTTCTTGCAGCGTTTCAGGCTGTAACATATTTGCTGTAGTAAGTAGGAGTCATGATTAGTTGGGAGGAAAAGGAGGAGAGAGGTGTTCAGTCTGTAATCCACCAGCTGGGAGTGGAAATAAATCACACAGATAAATTCAAACAGAGCTGAGGCAAGACAGAAACCTGGAAGCAGCCATTGGAAGAGAACTATGGGGCAGGATGTGTGTGTGTGTGTGTGTGTAGAACTATGGGGCAGGGTGTTTGTGTGTGTGTGTGTGTGTGTGTGTAGAAAACTATGGGGCAGGGTGTGTGTGTGTGTGTATGTGTATGTGTGTAAGCCTGTTCCTTTCTTAGAAGGTTAAACTTTTAGAATTAGGAGAGATCATTCCCTTTATTTCACTTTCTTGTGATTTCACAGCTGAGCGATGCCAGGTTAAAGGAAAGGGATTTGGTAAAAGTTCATGTCCTTCAGGAGAACAAAGCAATCTCCTAGCCAGAATCCTTGGTGTCTGTGTGTAGCCTGTAAATAAAGTTCAAGTACATGACCTTCATGTTCTGATCTCTTGCTCCTGTGCTAGGATCTGACCTTATACTGTACTTCAAATCTTGTCCAACTCTGCCACTGCCTCTTCACTAACTACCCAGAGATGACATGTTCTGGACCCACACCACAGCACAGTCATTAGAAGAGTAAACTCTGACATTAGGTGGCCAAAATGCACATCCTGTGCCCTGTTTTCCTGACCCATGAAGTAAGGAAAATAAGTGTTTACTGTCGCATATTGTCCATCTTATTGTTAGGCACCATTGAGTAGAAATCAGATTTGTGGCTGCCTCCTAGACCCAAGGAACACAGGTCCAGAAGCACGCTCATGGCATGGGTACCTTTGAGCCCGAGCCCCTTGTGGTGACCTCTGTGGTAGCCTGTCTTGCTGAAGGTTGTCCACTCTTTCAGTAATCCCCCCCCCCACCTTGGCCAAGATTCATGTACTTTTCTTCAATAGTCCACTAAAGTTATGAAAATGATTTCAATAGTCCACTAAAGTTATGAAAATGATTGAAAAATATTTCCGTACTACATTAAACTATTCTCATGTAGTTTAATCCTTTGCATAACCTAATGTGTGTGTGTAAATAGACATTCAAAGGCATCTATTTAAAACATGCATTTAAAAGTAAATGTTTGAGAGAGACGCACTCATATACATGGGCCAACTTCAACAAATTTATGGAAAAATGGGATTAAAATGGAATTTTCCCATAAATTGTTGAAGTCCTTTTGTGTGAGTGTGTGTTTGTGTGTACTAAAAATCCAACTCCCTGTCTCTAAGTGAATTCCTACTCATAGCAACAATATGTAAGGTTTATGAGATGTTTATAGTTGTGTACTTCTCTAGTGGAGAAGTTGGATTCTGTGAGTAATAGTCCCAGGCCTAAGCCATAGCACTACTAGGGTTCCTTTCTCATATATATATATATATATATATATATATATATATATATATACACATACACACACACTCACGCACACATAATACATCTGTCTCACATATATGATATATACATATATACACATGCACACATATACACACACCTCTGTGTGTACAAATATATTTCTTAAAACATTTTAGCTTTACTATTTAATAATGAGATGCAAAGTGTGAGACTTTAAAAGTTTTCCTGAACACTTCGAATACTGGGGGTCCTGACCTGTTTAGCAACACATTGTGCCTGCCTTTTGCAGTTTATCATTCATTAAACACAGGCATTTCCAGGGCAGCAGGTCATATGTTTAAGTAGAAGTTCGAACGTGGCCCAATGAAAGAAAAAAGGATTTGGAATACACAGAGGAGGCAAGACTCTCTAGCACAGCAAGGTTTTCCTGGAGGGTGGGAAGACAGGGAAGAGAGCCAGGGGTGTGAGCATTCACACAGGGAGTCACATGTGCAAACAGCACAGGCTTGGGGAGGGAGGGTACGAAGGATGTGGTCGCATGTTCAGCAGAGCTGGGGCATGGCGTGACAATGAGGAAATGGGGCGATTTACACTAAGGTCATTACTGAAAAGGCCTGAGGATTAAGCCTCATGGAGACACCTCCCTCCTCACCTCTTTAGGCATCTGCGAGGGGTATGAAAGGAACCTTGGGGATCCAGGGAGCTGTGTGGATTGGGTGGCTGGCTCCCTAGAAGGTCAGCAGTACGAATGCGCCAACCGCTCTGTGGGAAAAGTAGGCAGCTTTTCTCCCGTGACGACTGGTAGTCTGAGAAACGGTCTTACAGGATTTACTGTGCGATGCACAGCCTCCTTGCTGGTGGAGAGCTGGTGTTATTTTAAGGAGTGTAAAGAACACTTTCACGCGGATTCCTTTCAGGCATAATGCTGACTGCCTTTCCACAGCTGTTCGTCTACGCATGTACGGGGTTTCTGCGCGTACCTAATTTGGGAGTATAAAGAAGGGAATCTCCATTAGCTCAACGCTGTTTCATTGGCTCTTTGGAACTGACGACGTCCTATCAGCTGGATATAGGAGTCAGATACTCTCATATATGTCTGCCTGTGTGTTATATAAAGTACAGGAAGTGGGGGATGAAAAATCAGAGTGTGGATCCCTTAATTTTTAATGTATTCCTTTTTAAGGTCTGACAGCAGCAGCTGCAGCAGCTGCCGCTGCTACCAACGCGGCCATCGCCGAAGCCATGAAGGTGAAGAAAATCAAGTTAGAAGCTATGAGTAATTATCATGCTAGCAGTAACCAACATGGAGGAGACTCTGAGAACGGGGACATGAATTCAAGTGTTGGTAAGTTGTACAGACAGTGCAAATTAGTATGGTCATTTTACCCTCAGAATACTTTCTTCCACAGACACAAAGCATGGCGATCCCTCGCAGAAGTTAGTTTGGAAACCATCATCTCTTAAAGATTCTGCTTCACCTTTAACAGCCCCCAGTCTAAATACATGATCAGCAGCATTGCTCTCATTATAGGATCAACTGTATCCTCATAGCTTGTAGTATCAATATCTGTTTAAGGATATCTCATAAAACGGTTTCATCACCATGAATTCCAAACACAACTATAGGCAAGGTGAAGAAGAGTACTTTAAAGGTATCATTTTCTTTCTTAATATATTTGTTATCAACTTAACTGGTGGGTTGTATTAAATGATTGTCCCTAAACACAGAAACCTATCCTTTCATGTATTACCAGTAATAAAAATTACACCAGACATTAATTATTTGTACGCCTAACATTTTCAATTCTCTCTTTTTAGAAATATGGCCTGTATTTTTGTGGGTTTTTTTTTTCTTCCTTACTCTGAGATATGGAGAGAGCGAAATGAAAAGTTTAGTCACTCTTAAACCAAAAGACCACGTTGTGACTTCCTTTGTAGAATACCTGAGTAAGCTGTAATAATTTTGCACATTAATGCAGCTTCAGCCGTCAGTTAATTTGTCTCCATTGACACAACTGGGGGAATCTGTCATCTGTTGGGTGACAAGACATGGAATCCCTCCACTGCCCTGTGTTCCTTCCTTTTAAACCGTAGAAGCCATGTGTAATAATATCATTTGACAAAATAAATTTAAATAGCATAAGACATATGCAAGGTAGCTAAGAGATGAGCTCGAAGGACCGAGAATCGAAGACTGTCCAGTGCAATCCCCTCAGTCATCTGGCATCTTAATCGATTGCTTCTTAAGAGATCCTGTTACTTTCTACTTTCAGTCTGTTAGCACACAGTGAAGGGACAGGGGAAAATGCTTCGGGTTTTAGAGCTAATTGTCACAGCAGTTCCCTGGAAACATACACTAGACATCTGTGTCAGGCGAGGAAGTACATTTAAAAGGTGTACAGAGAACATAAAGTACCTTGTTTCCAGACATGCTAAAGGGCAACTTCTAATGCAGACAGGGGGCAGATAGAACTTTTCAGCAGGACTCCAGAAGGGAAATGGAAAAGGACTTCACAGAAATGGCTTTGATTGGAGAGTAGGTTACAAACAAGGTGGTGACAATTCTTAGAAGGATGAAAGGAGCGGGAAGAGAGCCAAGAGCGATGTAGCTAAAATCTTCGAACCCAAGGAAAACACTGGCGTTTGCTTTTAAAGGACTCCTGGTGGGGAGACAGGGAGGGCAGTGGATCGTGTAGGTTATGGCTCACACACATAAATTGAGGCTTTGAAAAGTTAAGACAATATTGAAGCAAAATGAAAGAATTATAACTCTGTTTTCAAAACTACTGTGGACACTTTATTTTAGAACAGCAGCCTTTTATTTGGGTTGGCCTATAAAGTAGGGAAAAGATAGGCACTTTTGAAAAACAAGTAATTGGCCACTATAAATTAAGGTGATCATTCCTAAACAAACCCTGGAGCTTGCCCCACACTCCAAGTAATTATAGAAGAGTAGACCTTTAAGCAGGACTGGTCTCGAGCCTCAGGACTTGGATAAGGATGTTCGACAAATCGGCAGTCTAGTAACCTTTCAAACAAGCTGTATTAAAGCAAGGTGCCCCCATTTCAATTTTCCGAGCAGCAGAACAAAGCTGTCCTTGAGAAAATCAACAGGCATTCGGTAAGGAGATCATGGCTCATAGTGAAAGACAGGCATATGTTTAATATGTAATATCATCGAATAATATTTACTTAGATCAAATTCCAACTTACATTAATTAATTCAATACATGACTATCATAATGCTTAAAAAAGGGACCCCCGTTGTTTTCTGTATTTTGCATATAGGAAGTCACTTTTCTTAGTAGCTCATTTGAGCTACATTTTATTTTGTTCAGTTTTGATATGCACATCAATTTGAATCAAGAGCAGACATTGACCAGATTTTCCCTGCCTGCTGCCATCAAGTTCATTCCAACTCACTCAGACCCTACATAGGGTTCCCAAGTCTATAAATCTTAATGGGCTAACAGAGCTTCCTCTCTCTCCTGTGGAACAACTGATGGGTTTGAACCACTGTCCCTGTGGTTAGCAGTCCAGGACTTACCTCCCAGCACTCTCAGGACTCCCTTCTCTAAACTCACTGTTACGCAACTGATTTCAAGTCAGAGTGGCCCTACTGCCCCTTTCGGTTTCTCAGACTTGAAAATATATATGGGAGGAGATAGCCTTCTCCTTCTCCCACAGAACAACTGTGGAATCAGCTGGTGAGATTGTAGGTAGCAGCTTAACCCCTCACCCACTCTGCCACCAGTTCTCCTTGTTGAGACTTTCAACAAAACACAATCATCCTTGGTACTGAGAGGCAGTAGAACTACCCTGGTGGGTTTTTGAGGCTATCCATCTTTATGGAAGCAGAAAGCCTGATCTTTCTCCAGCAGAGTGGCTGGTGGGTTTGAACTGCCAACCTTGCAGCTAACTATCCAACAACAAAACTCACTACCCCACCAAGGTTCCTCACAGCTATTCAGGGTTTCCAGCACTTTCTTGCTCTGTTACTTTGAAAAATAATGTAAACTCTCAGAGATGAAGAAACCATACCTGTAAAATGGCATATGTCAAAGTTTTGAAAATGTGAGAATTGAAGAACAGAAGGGGGACTTAAAAGAAAAGTTGATGGAAATGTTCTATTCTCTCATAATTCCATATTTCCTTGACCTTTTTGATTTGTTGAGTTAATGACTATCACAGTGTCTTACATATATCACACTGATAGCAGCAGGGAAGGCTAGTTGCTGTTCTGCTGTTACTATTACTTCCCCAAGCTTCTTGAACATTACCTTCTTCTTCTTTCTACTGCCACCAACTGGTTTTCTCTCCTAACTTTATTATTTCCCTTTCATTCTTCTTTCTCAAGGCCCATGACAGAATGTGAGCTACACTGCATTTGGAGTTTGTCGTGGATTTTATTTTAGCTCATTCTAGGGTAGCAACCATAGGCTACATTCTACCTGTCCTCACTGGACAGACAGTGGGTGGACAGGGTGACTAGGTTAGCAATCAATGCCCAAAGGATGGACTAGATCTTTCAGGAGCACATCCAAGCTCTAGAAGTTTAGAAATAGTCTTGAATTGTAGAATTCTTGGAGTTCTACAAGGAATTTCAAGAATCTGAGCTGTTGGTATTTCAGAATATAGCAGGCTCTCCTGATTCTTTCAGTTGGTCCTTTGAAGTGGGGAAAACTCCTACAAGAGGTGCTACATAAATGATGTCATTGCTTTTCTGTCTTGCCAGCTTCCACCCACTTTTGAGGTTCACCCAGGTCTCCTGCAGTGACCTAGATCACATGTGCTGCTCCACAGGGGAGACTTTGCCTCTTAGGAGTTCTGTTTGTTGCCTTGTTGTAAACAGGACTTTATTGCACCATAAAACAGATTTTGCTTTTGCTTGAATTGTTTTGATTTGGCTAGGTGAAATGAGGGCTTCTTTTATGATAGCCAACCCTCTCTCGGCTTTGTAATATGAATCATAAAAAAAAAAAATTAGCCAGAGAGAAGGTGTTGAAAGCAACCTATGACATAAACAAATAAGCATTTTATATCCCACTTTTATATGGTCACCTTGAGCTCACATCTTTTCACCAGAGCGATCACTTTCGGAAGAAGGGAGGACCTCAGATAGATCCCAGTGAGGCATCGGCACGCTGAGTAAAATATATGGTCGTGTCGCCACTCTCCCTCATCCACAATCAATGGGATTCTTTTAGTTTAATATTTACTTGCTGAGATGAAATCCTCGTCTGCATGGTGACAAACAGCCTGCTCCTGGCATCTGAAGGTGACCTGTCAGTTCATATAGACAAATCTCCTGCTTACTGAAATGTACAAAATAAATCATGAAAGCAGGCAGGTGCTCATTCCCAGATTTAAATCACCATAGATTTATGATTTGAATTAATGCTTCATTTGGCCAAAGAAATAGATGCTGAGACAAATGATATGCACTGGTTGGGGTTTCCATACTGTAGCCATCCTGATATCGATTACGGAGATGTCTTTGCAATCTCTTGTTTATATCAAGTACTATCTTGTGACAGGTTGGCTGATATGAGCTACATTGCAGATAAGAAGGAAAAATGTCCTGGATTCTTCTTAGTGGCAACACTATCCACAACATACAGGCCAGATAAATTGCTTTTTTTTCTTTTTAGCTTTAAAGACTGATCTACATAACCAGCTTTTAAAAATGTTGCTTGTAAATTGGGACTGGGTTGGTGGAAGTGTTGAATTTTAAATCAGTGACCCCAAGGTCAATTCAACCATTTCCAGAGCTGTGTTTTTTCATAGAGCTACCTTTTTCTTTTTTGGCATTGTGCACACTTTTTTTTTTGTGTGGCTGCTGTCTAATCTAAATAAAGGAAATTGAATTTCATATCTAGTATTGAAGAGCTCCATAGATATGGTTAGAGTAAGAATCTCTTAAGAGTCTCAATGTGACTTAAATACTTGCTAAACCAAATATCAGTTCACTTTAACTAATGACCAAAAAAAAAAAAAAACCCTCTTGAATGACAAATGCATTAACGTTTATTCCCAAGTGTCAGATCTGGTAGACTCTAGCTTTCAAAGAGGCAGGAAAAGACTGCATCTTTTACTTCTCTTAACATTTTATTTAAGGAAAACACTATGTACACAGTTTAGAGAATCCTCGGAGGATTTGAGAGGACCTTTGCTGCTAGCTAATATCTGACTCATAGAACTCGTAAACAGCTATCAACAATAGTAGATTGCTTGCTTAGTAGGAAATGAGTTCATATCTATTCAAAATGTGATCTTAAAACAGATGTCCTGAGAAAATCTCATTGTTTAAACTATAGTCATCACCCCCTAACTGTTGTTATTTCTTCAAGGAAGTGAAGTCATCTTCAAGATTTCAGCATTTTCTCTTTCTCAACATCGAGGGGCATGGGGGGGGGGGGGGAAGTACACCAGTAATGATCTGAAGGCCAAGCCCTTTGAACGTGTATGTCCCACCCCACCCGCCAACCCCACCACTTTCTCAAATTTAGTTTACTCAGACGGGATGTAGGAGCTTCAAGTGAAAAATGAGAACCCGATATTGGGCTTGTGCAGCTATGTTCTGCAGGAGCAGTCCACTAGCGTCCTTCTCCTGTCCACCAACCAACAATACAGAGCCAACGAAAGACCAAACCAACATAAAAGCTAACCCGATATGGAGATAAATTCCTATGCCCATTTGACCACCTCTTTATCTTTAGATTTTTTTCCCTTAACCATCCTTGTAGAAAATAGAACAGTGTTTATTCTGTAGTCATTTCCGTTCTTCAAACACATGTGTCTATCTGGAAGGAAAAATTCGTTTTATGATTGCGGGTGGAGGCAGGGGGGAGAAGTCTTGGAGACCTTGAGAAAGCAAATAAAAGGAAATGGAGAGAGCAGGCCACCAAGCAGAGTCCTGCCTTTGCTCACTGGATTCTCTGCCTTGGCAATGTTAATGAACCTCAAATCCTTCCTATAATTAGATGAGGGAATTGCTTATATTTTCAAACAGATGATGCTGCTATAATGAAACGATTGACAGGGAATTTAAGAGTGTCTACAGTAGTCATTTGGTTTCTGTTATAGAAAAAAAAAGTTTAAAAAGAAGATTGGCTTTAGACATAGGTCCTGAGAGAGGTAGTAATTTACATAGCATGCTATGACAGGTGTCTTTGTATAGGAAGGGAATAAAATGGAAGACTAGAGAAATGATGGGCAGGTATAGCAATTTTTGGGGGAGGGGGTGTCCTATGCTTATTCTGCTTAGGTTCTTTAAAAGGGGCCGGGACTCAAGAGATGGATCCGGATTGAGTGCACAGCTGTAACTGCTGAGGAGCTAATTGCTCCTTATCTCTCAGCCCCATTCATCTTCATTTTTTACCAATTACTGAGAATTATCTGTGTTCTCAGTTGGATATGAGAGTTAATCCTTTTTGGTTAAGCTGGCAGTACTGTGAGCAGATTTCACATCGGAGGGTGAAAAAGCCACAGTAAGCTAGCTCTAAAAATGTCTCTAGTTCAATTACAGTATCACTGATTCATAAGAAATTTGCCATTGTTTAACAGGTTAAATGTGGAAAGTTTTTTTTTTTAACTTTCTTAATGTTGTTCTTCAGAACAATGATTTTAAAATCCTTCTTCCTGTCCGATGAGTAAAATTTAACGATATTACCAGCCAGGGATTTATTATAAACATGGAAACACACAAGACTACTCTAAAAGGTCAGAAAGTTTCTGACACGTGACACAAGAGAAATAGCTTACAACCTATAGCCGTCAATTTATACATAAACACTTATAACTGATGCTTTGGCTCTCCATGACTTCACATATGGTCTGGAAAGTATATCCAAACATAAACCTTTTCACAAATGTCACATCAGTGAAACTTTAATGGAAGACCACATAATCATGTCTTAAACGGACCTGCCATGATTAGTAACTCCGTCAGTGGTGAGTTGACCATATGCTTAACCTTATTTGCCTCTGATGCAAAAGATATCTTTATAGCCTGATTTTTTTTTTAATACAAAGTTGTTCACTCCAAAATTAAAAAGGAACCAGAAAACCTGCTAAGCAACAGATAAATAAAAAACAACACAAATGGAAAGATATTTTCTTTTAAACATGCTATTTACACTTAGAAATATTTAATGTTTCTTACATTTTCCTTTATTAAGCATTTTAAATGCGGTTGTATCCTGTGAATATCTTCAGTGTAAACAGGTAGCAATTGAAGTTAGTATAAGACCATTGTATAAAACTCAAACTTTGAAGAGCATAATTGAGAAGAGTTCTTCTACATCTGTCCAAAGCCATAGAGAGGAAGGAAAAACAAAATGTCAGTCAGATGATTTTGTTAATAATTTAGATGATAAATAGCCACATAGGTAATCTCAACATCTCAGCTTTTATATAAAATAAAAAGAAGTTTGATGCCCAATTTAGCTTTAACTCTAAAAAGCTTAGATTTGTGAAAACTCAATAGAAGATAAATACCAAGAAAGTCTTTCGTACAGTGCTTTTTCAAATTAACAAGAGCAACATGAAACTGCCAAAGTATCATAAACAAATGGGTACAGTAAATATATTCTTATTTTACATATGTGCAACCATAT